>OVAX01000147.1:0-120647 GCA_900406405.1 Lepidium africanum
ATCCACCAGATACACTCCAAACAAGAAGATGGTCTGATCCGGTGCTGTTTAAGGAAGGTTCGGGACATGCTTGCTTCAAGGGACTTCAAACGTATGTGTGGCGACTAGGAGACTATCTAGGCCACTCATAATCATCTAGGAAAGTCTTACCATGCACCAGCTCTCACATGATTNAAGTCTTACCATGCACCAGCTCTCACATGATTGGGCAAATCCCCCATTTAAAGACTTTCCATATCCGGCCGATCGTCAAATCTTCTCCAACGGCTCCAAGATCAACGGCCTCCATCACTTGTCCGTTGGACACTTAAATTTGACATATTTCTTTCTTTTTTTAATCTTATAACCGTTGTAGCTTGAGCCTATATAAGCTCATGCATTTCTTTTGTTAAAAAGACAAGTTTTCACCGAATAAAATTTCTTTTCAAGTATGAGTCTTGAGTTGCCAACTTCTTCTCTTTGAGGATTCGAGAGAGAGAGCCGAGATCAAGCTTAGTCGAGGATTCCTAAGCAAGATCAGACCAAACTGTATCAAGGATAGAGCCATAATCCTTGTGGTGTTCTTCGTTTCCCCCGAAATCTAGTTCTTGAGAGAATCGATTCACCAAGGTCTTCCCTCAAGTCCATATCCGAGAGTTCCTCCTCCGAGGCACCCATCACCCATAGTGATAACATCATGCTTTGGTTTGACAACCTTATATACTATAAGGATTTGATAACCGGACTAAAAATCTTGTTGTCAAGAAGAGATCTTATCTAAGCTAGACCTTGGATATATTCCTTTATATCCATGGGATGGGAACAATGATCTATTCAACACATTACATAAGAAATTAGGCAGTAAAGGTAGTAATGAAGCCTTATTTAGGTTAGGTATGGGAAATTACTTTGTGAATAACCGTTTTAATGAGGGATTAAGGTTGCTTGACGAAGCTACCAAAAAAGAAAATCTAGAAGCTAGATCTGTTTATAGAGTAATTTTGTTATGTGTAGGAGATAACTCTAGAGAAAAAGGAATAGAAATTCTTAGAGAATTACATAGACCGACATTGAGAAGATCATTGGAGTTTGTGGGAACAATTAGAGAACGTGTATATAGGGGACCAGCAAATCTTCGTTGGCGAGGAAAAAATGGTTTGAAGATACTGAAAAATTCATATGTTAAAGGAAAATGTGATTGCGGAGGAGAGTTCATCAAGATAATACCTTACTACAACCAGTGGGAAGAATTGGATGAGGATTTCGACCTACCAATGAAAGATATATGTAAGACTTGCTTTTGGGATTATCAAATCATGCATTTACTTCCTAATAATTAGGATTTGTTTATTAACTAATTAATAAATACAATGTTCTTGTAAACTTTTATTATGTTTCTTTCTTTGAATATTCAGTAAGACTTTAACATAATTAGTAATATATTTATAATTATAGTTTATTAGCAAATAATAAAGTAATTAATCAATGTTATTGATAAATGTTTTTAAAATAAGTAATTCAATGAAATAAGTGATAGAATATATAAAATGAAAATAGCACTCAAATAAAAACAAAAATATATATTAAAAATTTTTATACTATAATCAAACCAAATAATATAATAAATACATCAAGCATACGTTTAGACAATATGAAGCAGCTCAACCTTACTATTAGAATAAATTTTCCCAACTTTGTATGTGTAGTGGCAATTGCTATTGTTTCAATTGACCATAATAAACACAACCACGTAAGTCTTTCAAAGAAAATTGCTAATTGCAAGAAGTATTTAAATAAGAATAAGAAGTAGACAATAATAGAAACATCAAATGTAAAAAAAAAATGAATTTTTAACAAAAAAAGTGAATTACGATATTTAAATAAGACTAAGTAGTAGACTATAATAGAAACAACTAAAGAAAAATATACTAAAATTTAAAATAAAAAAATAACAAAGTACTTGTTCTTAGAAACAAATAGAAAACAAAGAAAATGTGTCCAACTTAAGAAAAGAAATGAAAAAAAAAAAAGAACATCTTTTGCAACGCTTGTAAATAGTTTTGCGAGCAATAGGAGAAGCATCATCTTTGTCTGCTACTTTTTTGAAAAGAGTAGAAGACGGAATCTCGACACTCTTCACATCAACAGAAAGCTTCTTATTAGTCGACGACTTTTCATCATCAAGTCCTTCTAGATCAGACCGCTTAGACGAAAGTGTTGAAAATAATGAACCGCTTAATTCAGAACTCTCGCCACTATTGGATATTGCAGAAGTTATCTGTATACAAAAAAATATAAATAAACATTAATAATTAGCAATATTATACAAATTTTCAAGCAAATATAGCATAGTAAAAAAAATATCACTTGAGGAAACTAATATACTTAACTGATCACATGAGGTAGATGGAAGATCAATAGTTTCAGATATAATCTTACCATCTTACCATCCGACCAAACTTTAGCTACTTTGAAAGTATTATTTCTTAAACCAATGTTATCCTTCTCAACTACAATACCAAACTGAAATGTCTTTCCTCTTAGATTGTTGAGTGCAGCCGGTAATTCCTCAGAACTTTCAATCTCCATACATGCAAATTAAAAAAAAAAATTTAATAAACTTAGTAATGGAAAATTGTAAACTAAAAAAGACAAATAACAAATACTTGGGTATAGTTTAGACCAAGAATATCAATTGCTTTATGTCATACGTCCTCAGCAGCAAAACTATCGAACATCATACATTTGGTTTCACCGGTGGAATCAATAATCTTTAGATGCAGCTTAAACCTGAATTAAATGAACAATTTAATGCCTCATACAATCGACTAATATAACATGTATATATTAATAGTCAGAAAAATAGACTTTGGAGATACGTTCATAGTGAAGCTTTTACATGTCTCACACCAAAAATTGGGCTAGAGTTTAGTTGATACACCCTCAATCTTTATAGGAGTATCATAAAAAGCTTTCTTATTACACTTCTTACAACCGTTATAATACTAACCACCATCAGTATCAATTCCATAAATTGTACACAAGAAATGACAATGGCCAAACTAAAAAGAAAATAAAAATTAAGTAACATTATAGAAGTTAGCAGCTATATATACCTCTTAAAATACCAAAAAAAATTATATTTACCTCATATGTTTCAAGTATTTCAAAAATAGAAAGCATAGGATATTCAAACCAAAGATCATCATCGCATACTTTAGGTATAAGTGTTTTCGAATTCTTCATCACGATCCTTAATCCATCAGCGACCAAACTAAAAATTGAGTTGTCAAATCAGTAATTACACGAAATAAATAAGTTCAGAATGATTTTTTTCAAAAAAAATAAAAGATATAGTTTTACATATAATAATAAATATTACTTATTGAAGAATTTGATCTTGCAGCTGAGGGTTGAAGACAATAAGCGATGTGTCAAATGAGTTATTTATACTTCATATGTCTAAGAAAAAAAAAGTATGTCAAACAAACCCGAAAGAGCATAATAAGATTATAAAATATATAAATACCATTCAAACATGCATTTTAACTATATAATAGAGTACAATACTATTAACATATATACGTTCCAAATATGAAGTTTGGCCAAACGAATCAGAAAATACATCAATCCATCAACAAATCATAAAACAGTGTCATAGAATGTTGATATGTCTGCATTTTAGTTCATTTTAGGTTCATAAATCATTGTATATTTCATCCATATTCTTTGCATTTACACCATTTTAGAGTTTTTTTTTAGGATTACATTGCACATCTTGCACTTGCATTTAATTTGAGTGATTTTAGGTACATGGTTGGAGCATTTCAGAGTGTTTTTGGGCACAAGACATGATGAGACTCGGATGGGAATAGAAACTTGGACCAGAAAGAGCTTGGAATTGAAGAACTCGCCTTACTCGCTAGACCACCTCGCTGGATGTACCATGAGTGGAACACTGATCGCGTCCTAACAAGATGCCTCGCGGCCTACACTCGGTGGCCGGCCGCAAGTGAACCAAAGTCGTACATGACCAAGATCCAAACGAATAATACTCGCTGTGAAGCATCGCCTGCATGACCGCGAGTAGACATGATCCAAACGATTAAAGACACGACTCTCCTATACCACTGGCTGTCCATCTATGAGGCACCTCTTTTGTTGACTTTTATTTTGCGCGTTGACCATACTAGGTTTAATACAAGGGGACTATAAACACTTCTTTAGCCCCCAAAAACAGGAGGACGTTTTTTTACTCTTTTTAGCAAAGATTAAACAGCGTCTTTTCTCTCTTGTTCTTAGATTTCTTTCTCCTTTAGAGTAAGATCTCGGATAATTGATTAAGTTGCTATTTATGGTTGTTTAATGAAAGTTGCTTAGTTTTTCATGCTTAATCTATTCATGTCTTCATCTCTATTATCTAGGTTTATGCTTATCGCAATGTTTAGTGAGTAGTTGCATTAGGGTTAGTGAGGAGATGTGTTAGATTTAGGTTTGATCATGGTTATCTCTCTTGTTTAGGTTAGTATTGCTTCAGATCTTGCTAGATTAGATGTGTTTAATGCTTATCTCAACCTGATCACTTGGGATCTGATCCAGACCATCAAACGCCCACCAAGTGTTTGTTAAAATGCCAGTTTGATTCTAAGCTAGGATTGATGACTATATCCCAAAAGATTGGAGTCTAGAGTGGTTAGTTTGCAGATAGTAGAGTGTTATTAATGCCAATATGGTTTTCGGTCACCAAGAGATTTGGGTTTGGTCAATCCCAGATTGAGTACTCAATGTCTATGAGAATGGATTGATTGTCTTATTTAATGTTTCTATTGCACAAAATTATCATCTTAGGTTACTGGATAAGAGTATAGAACCATGATTGACGCCAAAAATCGATTATCCCACTCTCATCATGAAACCTTCCTTTATCTTTGTTGCATTCGCTTATCTTACTCTGTTTTTTTGTCATTTCTCTGTATTGTATTGCTCTGTTTTCATTATTATGCTCTATTTTTATGATTACTTTTCTTATTGAGTTTCAAAATCTCATATCTGATAGTTGGCTTGAACTAGTAACTGGTTACACTACTGATTGTTAAATTGCATCTCAATTGGTTCGATACCTTAAGTACTATAAGGATTTGATAACACATCGGACCAAAATCTTGTTATCTAATTGGCATCGTTGCAAAATTGAGATTTGTTAGTTTCAGTTGGTTTTTATTAGATTACTAGGATCAAGTTCTGGTTATTTTGAAGTTTTCTGGGTTTTAACATTACATTTCCTCTGTTTTTGACTCGTTACAGGCTACCTCGCTCACTCCCCTCACCATACATAGTGAGTTGATCATCATCCAGCAGCACTCACATGTCCAGCTCGCTGTCTGCACAACGAGTTGAGCATTTCTGGATTGGTTTTCTGAGGGAAATCAGAACCTGCTTTGGTTGGTTGATAATATTCACAGGCTTTCACGTGAATTGAGAGAGCATAGGGCTGGTAATCAGATTGAAGAGGACGAGATGAATGACAATACAACACCAGATGGTTCAACCAATACCCATACCAATCCACCCACACCAATTGATCTGCCACCTACAACACAAGTTCATAAAGACATACGACGTATTGGGGCTGGAGATGCACCTAGCATCTGTACTTAGAGGCAGGGTATACGACCTCCAGTTATCCTGAACAACAACTTCGAGATTAAAAGCAGATTGATCTCTATGATTCAGGGAAACAAGTTCCATGGGCTACCATTAGAAGGCCCATTGGATCATCTCGATGAGTTTGAGCGGTTGTGTGGTATGACTAGGATCAATGGCGTTTCTGAGGACACATTGAAGTTGATGCTCTTTCCTTTCTCACTTGGGGATAGAGCACATTTGTGGGAGGAGCACTTACCATAGGGAATCATCACTACTTGGGCAGACTGCAAGCGAGTCTTCCTTGCAAAATTCTTCTCTAATTCCAAAACTGCAAAGTTAAGGAATGCTATCTCAAGCTTTGCTTAATCTGGTACTGAATCGTTGGTTGAGGAATAGGAGGGATACAAAACTTACCAATCCTAATGCCCACACCATGGATTTTCTGAAGAGTCTATCCTTAGCCAATTCTACCGTGGAGTTCACCCAAAGATCAGAATGTTGCTTGATGCCGCAAGCCATGGTAACTTCCTAAATCAAGAGATTGAAGCGGGTTGAGAGTTGATTGAGAATTTGGCTCTTACTGATGGCCAATATAGAGAAGACTACGATCGTACTGAGAGCGGGCTAGGTGAATCGGATTTGGTTAGCGAGAGGGAGTTGAAGACTCTGAATAATAAGTTGGACAAGCTGCTCATGGTTCATTACAAATAGGTTAATCTCGTGGAAGAGGAACATGTTCAAGAAGGGGAGGATGAAATGGTTGTTGATATCACTTTCATGCATAATCAAGGTGGACAAAGGCAATGGAACAACTACAAGCAAGACAAAAACCTCTCTTACACGAGCAACAATGTCGCAAACCCACAGGATCAGGTCTATCCACCAAAGCCTACTCAAACAAAGGCTTGGATCCCTAAGCAGCAATACTACTAGAGCTTTCAACCGACACCGGCTGCACCATAGGCTTCAGTATCCAATCCGCAAGCTCCATAAGATATAATGGAGAAGCTTCAACAAATACGCCACGGACAGACTACTCAACAAGCTGAGTTAACTAAGAAATTCGCTGAAGTTCACCATAGGATTGAAACCTCTCACAATGATTTAAATTGCAAGTTTGAGACCCTTAATGCTAAGCTTAAGTATGTTGAGAGCCAGCAAACTTCTTCTTCTTCTGTGAAGACAAAAGGGTAGCTACTAGGGCAAGTAGTTCAGAATCCTAAGGAGTATACAACCCAGTCCATCACTCTCTGAAGTGGTAAAGAGTTGCCTTAGCGAGTTAAAACTACTAAAGACATTGGGGACAGTGCAATCCAAGAAGGTGAGGAGAAACAAGCTATAAAAACAACCTCTGAAACCCCACTCGCCAGTGCCCATCGCCATACACAGCGAGTTGAGCCTACTAAAGTTCTTAAACCTTCTGAGCCTCGCCATACAGGACCGAGTGCACATGTAGTCTAGCCTCTGGAGAAACCAAACGCACCTTTCCATGCACGCCTCAAGAAAGAGCAGACACTGAGGTACAAAGAGCTTTTTGACAAGCAAATGCAGGAGGTTGAGCTGAAGATACCACTCTTGGATGCATTTGCTCTAATTCCTCAATATCAGAGGTTTCTTAAGGAAGCAGTTAAGGAGAAGATTCATATAGTAGAAACATTGGAGATGGAGAGCTTTGAGTGTAATGTTGTAACTCAAGCTAAGATAGTTCTGGAGAAGTTGGAATACCTTGGGACATTCACTTTACCGTGGTCGTTGGGACATCTTGATTTTAAGAAGGAGTTGTGTAACCTGGGAGCTTCATAAGCTTAATGCCTTCTACTCTGGCAAAGAAGCTTGGTTTCAACAATTACAAGCCTTGTAAGTTGTCCCTAATTCTAGCTGATCGATCCACACGATTACCTCATGGATTGCTAGAGAATCTGCCAATTAAGATAGGATATATGGAAGTTCCTACAGACTTTATTGTCATCAACATGGATGAAGAACCCCAAGATCCATTGTTGTTAGGCAGACCATTCTTAGCATCAGTAGGGGCGGTGATTGACGTAAAGAACATGACAATCGAGTTAAATTTGGGTCAGAATATTAGGATGGAGTTCGATCTGAACGGTAATTCAAGGAGGCAATAATTGAAGGCCAAAGCTTCACAAAAGCTGAGATCAATGAAACTATGGTCGTTGAGAATGAAAAGGAGGGAACTCTGGTTTCTCTCCAGACACTACACTAGTCTAAGAAGTGTGAAGAGTCGAGCTTGAGACTCTAAACAAGCTCACTTGGGAGGAAGTCCCAAGCATTTCCTTTGTACATAGTTTTATTTCAAGTTTTTAATATTTGTTTAGTCTTTTTTGGAATATTTTGCGTTTGGTTTGTGGATATAGTCGTATTGTTTTCAGGTTTAACACTTGAGGAGATCGAGTGTACTTTTCACTACTCTCAGAGACTGCACTCGCTAGACCAGCTCACTTGGCACAGGCGAGTCCCACAATCTTAGCAAAAGAGGAGTATTGAGCTCGTCCATGCAGCGAGTAGTTGATCTGAGTCTAAGCTTTCACAAGTTATTGACTTTTTAGTTGACTAGGCTCGGGTCAGCAAGAACTTGTATCCTTTCCGGTGATTAGGATATGTCTGCATTTTAGTCCATTTTAGGTTCATAAATCATTGTATTTTGCATCCATATCCTTTGCATTTACACCATTTTAGAGTTTTTTTAGGATTGCATTGCACATCTTGCACTTGTATTGCATATGAGTGATTTTAGGTAAATGGTTGGAGCATTTCAGAGTGCTTTTGGGCACAAGACATGATGAGACTTGGATGGGAATGGAAACTTGGACCAGATTGAGCTTGGAATTGAAGAACTTGCCTTACTCGCTAGACTACCTCGCTGGATGTACCGCGAGTGGAACACTGATCGCGTCTTGATAAGATGCCTTGCGGCTTACACTCGGTGGCTGGCCGTGAGTGAACCAAAGCCGTATGTGACCAAGATCCAAACGAATATCACTCGCTATGAAGCCTCGCCTGCGTGACCATGAATAGACTTGATCTGAATGATTAAAGACACCACTCGCCCACACCACTCGCTATCCATCTACGAGGCACCTCTTTTGTTGACTTTTATTTTGCGAGTTGACTGTGCTAGGTTCAATGCAAGGGGACTATAAATACCCCTTTAGCCCTCAAAAATAGGAGGATGTTTTTTTACTCTTTTTAGCAAAGATTACATAGCTTATTTTCTCCCTTGTTCTTAGATTTCTTTCTCCTTAAGAGTAAGATCTCAGATAATGGATTAAGTTGCTGTTTATGGTTGTTTAATGAAAATTGCTTATTTTTTCATGCTTAATCTATTCATGTCTTCATCTCTATTTTCTGGGTTTATGCTTATTGCAAAGATTAGTGAGTAGTTCCATTAGGGTTAGTGAGGAAATGAGTTAGATTTAGGTTTGATCATGGTTATCTCTCTTGCTTAGGTTAGTATTGCTTCAGATCTTGCTAGATTAGATGTGTTTAATGTTTATCTCAACATGATCACTTGGGATCTGATCCAGACCATCAAACGCCCACCAAGTGTTTGTTAAAATGCCAGTTTGATTCTAAGCTAGGATTGATGACTCTATCCCAAGAGATTGGAGTCTAGAGTGGTTAGTTTGCAGAGTAGAAAACCATGATGGACGCCAAAACTCGATTTTCCCACTCTCATCATGAACCCTTCCTTTATATTTATTGCATTCGCTTATCTTGCTCTGTTTTTGTGTCATTTCTCTGTTTTGCATTGCTCTGTTTTTATGATGGTTTTTCTTATTGAGTTTCAAAATCTCACATCTGATAGTTGGCTTGAACTAGTAACTGGTTGCACTACTGATTGTTAAACTGCATCCCAATTGGTTCGATACCTCAAGTACTATGAGGATTTGATAACACAGCGGGACCAAAATCTTGTTATCAAATGTTCAAGCATAAGAACCTCATAGACAATATGATAAATGATTGTCACTGTAATAAAAAAACGAAAACAAAAATTAGATAAAAATAATAAATCCATGAGAATTCTAATGAATGAGTAAATACATTAACATTCTTTACTGAAAAAATAATTATATTTCATAAAAAAAATACAATAAAATAAAATAAATAATAAATAATACAATTAAAAAACAAAAAAAATACTAAAACTTATTGATGGTCTCTTAGTTCGAACTCAACTTTCTTTGTTAGTTTTCCACGGACATGAAGTTCTTGAATCTCCTTCACACTAACAATCTGTCCAAAATCATCTATATTCCAACGGAAAAAATATTAAAACTTTAAATAAAAAGGTTAACCAAACAATAAAATATAAAAAGTCTTATCCATCAATACATTGATATCGTAAGAACCGCTGAGAATACCGTCAAACGTGGATAATGAGATGAAATTGTCGTTCAGAACTAGATCACATGCAGTGACACCAATAATATTGAGAAAAACAATTTTGAAAGATAGCATCAAAATCTGGTAAAGACTATTGTCTTTAGAGACATGAAAGTTATGGATTATCTTCCATTGGCCAGCCTTTATAGCATGCTCGAACTTTCTCACATGTTTCTTTTTTATAGTAGCAGATAGTTTGACACCCTTAATAACAAAAAACAATGTCACATGTCATAAAAAATAATAGTGGTAAATAACTAAAACAACTGCAAATTAAATTTTTGTTTTAAAAAATATGTACGGTTTCATCAGCAATGATCATCTCTATGGTTTTACCAGATATTTTTCCATATTGAGACCAAGTGTGCAAGATCTTGCATTTGATTCTCCAAGGATTGTAATTTTTTTGTTTTGATGTCCTTAAAGAGACTAAAATCATCGACTTTGACCACCGTAGAAACCATGCTGAAATGATAATAGACCTAAACAAAAAACAAGCAAAAAAAAAAGGAGCAGGTGAGGTTACGATGGGTGAAAAAAATACAACACCATTAAGGTATTATATAGGAAAGTTTAGATGCGTATTAGACGTAGTAGAGATAAGACCGAATCGGGTCAAAATATTTTCTTAATTCAAATTTCATTATTTTTAGAACTTGTTTAAGCTAAGATACTACACATATGGAATAGATTGCACCCGAATACTCGTTAGCTTTAAACATTTTTTGTTAATATACGAAAGAGAGATAAGATATTTGGGTGATTCGTATAAAGGGAGGATCTATAAAATTAAATTCGAGATAACGTCGAAATAAATGATATATGTATGGGAAAAAGAAAGATTACGATCACATAAATGTTATTTCCAAAAACGAAAAAAATAAAGAGACTAAATAGGGGAGATAAATGTGGAGTACTTTAAGGAAATATTTGTTGTCTTCTCCGAGCCATCTTCTTCTTCTATATTGTTGTCTGATTAGATCATAGCTCCGGCGCCGGAAATCTCAAAAATGATTGGAAATTTTTTTTTAATATATTGGTAGGGAGAACGGCGTGAAAAAAATTTTGAAATTTTTTTCCGAATTTATATTCGAGAGGAGGAGCCCTGTTTTGAATTTAAATGAATTTTTTGAGGAGATTAGAGGAGGATTTAGCCTTAATCCGCTAATAAAAATAGTTTGTTTCCCAAATTGTATTTATGATTAATTTAAAACGGACGGCCGAGATTAAAAGATGAGACGGACGGCCGATATCTCTCCGAGAGGGTCACATGAAAACTATAGGTTAAATTTAACCTATAGTTTTTTTACTGTTTTGGCCCTCTGCATTGATTGCGAAATTTTTTTTCTCTAAAGAGAAATTCTCTGATTGGTCTGACCGAGAGGGCATAAAAGAGGAAGATCCCAAGTTATACTCTCACTTTAATATGTCGAGATGTATCTGTTCTATTAATCGAGGTTCATTTGGTCATTTTTCGCAAAAATAATATATATATATATATATTGTAAATATGGCATGGATTACCCCTTGATTTGTTCTTCCTAATTTGAATTCATTAAAAGTAATTTTGTCTTTTTATAATTTTACCCAGTTAATTAATGGATCATCCAAAATCTAATCGGATCTTTTGTATGATTAGACAAAAAAAGCCCTTGATTAATCGGATATGACAAAATCTATCATTCAATTTGTTCAGAGAAATAAAATTTATTGATGTTCTTTTCATCTTGCAATACTTTTGACCCAAATAATCAATAGATTTCCAAATTATAATCGGATTTATCCAATTTTTTATATGGGTAATCCATATAATCTTTGGACCTAAGAGTTTATTTGTTTATTACACGCGTAACAGAATGTAAAATTTATGTGTTTGATTTTGAAAACTCGGTATTGTAGTTACGATAACTTCAAATATTTGTTAAGATATAAATCCTATATACGATTTTTACAAAATTTATGTGATATTTTTTGTATTTGATTTTGAAACTCGATATTATAGTTACAATAACTTCTAATATACGTTTAGATATATCATATCTACGATTTTGTAGAAGTTTATATGGTATCTAGATGGACAACCCAACTAACTTTCATACATAACGACTTTAAGTTTCGTGATATCTAGATATTTTTCTTTTCTACATTTTGAAAACTCAATTTTATGGTTACGATAACTTTAAATCTTTTATATTTGACATATTCAAGAAACCTTAAAACTAACCCTAATCATATGCTATATATAGTCCATTAGTCTTTAACCCTCAAATCACTTCTCTTCGTTGTTATCTTTTCATAATCACATAAGAATCACCTGACAGATTCAATGGTTTCTTACAGTCCAGTTGCGGAACTCAGACCATTCAAGACTCAATGGAGAATATGTGTCAAAGTTCTCCAAGCATGGAAACCTTCTGGTGCCTATGTTGATAATAACCTCAACATTATCGTATCAGATGAATCAGTACGTTTTATTGTTTTTATTATTTTGCATACTTGATATTCAACAATCTTAATGTTTCTAAATTTTAATAATTCTGCACAATTATACAGAGATCTCTTATTCATGCTACGATAAAAAAGGAGTAGGTTCGTAAATTCTTTTATTATGCGCAGGAAGGTAATTGGTTGGTCATAGAGAATTTCAGTCTAACCAAATCAAGAGGGAAGTACAAAGTTATAGATCATCCTTTGAGACTTAACATTAATGAAGCAAGTATCATTGTCAAAGTATCTTCGAAATTGGATGACATATATTTGCGTCTCATTAATTTTGTTGACATTGTTCAAAATCGTTTGGATGCAGACTATCTTATAGGTAAGATTAACCATTTTGAATGAACCGTTTTGTAGTTTTTTAGATTAATATTTGGCTCATTGTACTATTTATATTAATTTTTTATAGATGTACTTGGACAAGTACTTAACATTAGCAAGATGAGGTCTATCATAGTCAATAAGAAACCGACATTAAAGATCCAATTCCATCTCCGGGATGCAAGGTATGCTTTTTGTTGAATAATGATCCAATTCCATCTCTGGGATGCAAGGTATGCTTTTTAATGTATTTGTAAATTTTATAGTTAGTGATACTTGAATACCGTGTACACTATGAGGAAAGTTTGCTCAATCATTGTCTGATGCTTTATAAACATTCGGATGGCCAAGTAATTACATGTTGAATTCGATTTGTAAAAATTAGTATTTACTGAGGTATCAATTTCCGTTAATCTAATTACTTACACTTATCTATATGTCTTGATTAAACATAAACTAATAACAATATTTATTTGCATCCCAGGAGAAGTTCAAGTTGCGAGTGCTTATGATACATCTCAAGTTTTGATAAATTCTCAACTTCAAGTTGTCTAAGATTTTGTCAACAGGTATAAATCAATAATTACGGTTTTCTTTACTTATCGTAGATAGTAATTTTTTTTATATTTGTACAATTTTACTTTCGTATGAGTTTATTAATTGTATACGAACTTGATTTTTTTTTTAGTTTGCTAGATGATGGTAATGCTATCCAACATCATGTCGTGTTGCTGTATATCAAAGATATAGATTCATTAGCTTTGGTTGAATCTAAAAGTATTAAGGACATGCTTGAGATAAATGAGGTCATTTTATTTATGTTCATAATATCTTATAATTTCCCGAGTCATATCCTCTATTCTAATTTTATTTTTAAATTTTCTTCGTTTAATAGGTTTCTCAATGTAAGATCACATGCAAGGTTACTGCAATCGACACTGATTGGTCTTGGTATTATTTTAGTTGTCAACAATGCAGTAAAATTGTATACATTGTGCCAAAGAAAGAGCATGAAGACAAATCAAAAGGGGATGACAAAAAGATTTTTTGGTGCGAAAGATGCAAACTGAAATCAACTAATGTTACTCCAAGGTATAATAGTTCATATTTGTTTGTTTCTTTTTCGAATTTTATATTTATTATTTACTTAAATTATAATTTTCTAATATTTATTGTTTTAATTTAGGTTTAAGCTTCATTTATGTGTCTCGGATAAGTCTGGAAAAACAAAGTTTATGTTGAGGGATAATACTGCAATGGAAATCTTAAAGCAAAGTGCATCTCAATTATTGAACGGTTCCTTTGAAGAGGTATGTTCAATTGCTTTGATTAATTTTATTTGTTTTACAAGTCATAGCACCTTTTTATTGTGATACATGTAACTGTGTTCTTTATTTTTATTTTTTTTTCTAGATTCAAGATCCTTGAAATCTTCATACTCATATCCGAAATTTGATTAGGAAATGTTTTGAATTCGTGGTTAGTATTGATAAGGATAATTAATGATACATTCAAGGTATCTGACCTAACGGGAACACTTGATCCAACTGATGTACATAGCAATGATTCTTCCCAAGATATTAATTCGGTTACTTCGACTCCATTGAAGTGCAAAGAAGATAGCATGTCATCTGATTCGTTTGATGAATCTTCGTCATCTTCAACTAAGAAATTGTTTGTTGAACTAACAAAGTCTAGGCTTGATGTTGAAGATCTAAAGAAGGAATTGGTGTATGAAGATTAGAAATAACTCTTTATAATTTCATTTTTTGTTATAATTTTAGTATGATTTTCCTTTAAAATTTCACTTTTCAGTTGTTCTTATTTTCTTTATAAAATTATTATTAGGTTTTTCACTTCTTTTTATATTTTTATTTGAAATGGTTATTGGTTATACATTAATTTTTCTATTACAAAATAATTCATTTAATATTTCATGTGGTTATTCTAGACCGATTGATCCTGAATTTTATGCATGTTTGCAAACGAGATTGAGATCGTGTTTAAGGCGGTATCTTATCAAAGTTTTTCTATTTATTTTCATAACTTTAATGACAAAGGTTAACCTAAAAGTAGGAAAACCAAAAACAAATAAGGTGATTACTGATTTGAGACTCTTAATTATGTACATGGACACAAGCATGATCAAAATATTCGAATCCGAACAATAATATAACATTTTTAAACCCTCGACTTATTTCCTTTATAATTATCGAAACAAAACCTAAGGAATGTATTTTCATCTCTTTCATTATAATCTTATCAAAATTATATAAGATTTGTTTCTTTAGTTATTTTATATTTTTTCTATTTTATTTGGATGGCTTTTTTACTAAAATATTCAGAATAAATAAAATTAATATACTTGAATTGGTGGATGACATGCTACTCGAAATTTCTTCTATATGTGCTTAGTCTTCTTTATCTTCTGTACGTAACCTAAGATTGGTTTGCAAGAAGTTCAAATCTATATGTGATGATTATCGTGCTCTGTATTCACTTTCCATAGAGGAAGAACCATTCTCTCAATATTGGGGAGATCCTCGGAAAAGCTACATATGATATAACAAGTTACATCTACTTCGATGGAGCATCAAACTCACTAGGGGAAATTGTTGACACACTCAGCCTTTTTTCTCATTGGTCTGGGATGCAAGTTAATCAGCAAAAAACTCATCTTTTTATGGCGGGTCAGAACACTTTGGAATTTGCTGCTCTTCAGAGCTATGGTTTCCAGCAAGGTTCTTTTCCTATGAGATACTTAGGACTTTTTTTAATGTGCAGAAAGTTAAAGGCAGCTGAATACTCACCCTTACTAGATAAGATTACGGTCTGATTCAATGATTGGTCGAACAAATGTCTTTCCTTTGCGGGCCGGTTGCAGCTGATTACTTTAGTGGTGTATAGGATGGTTAATTTTTGGTTCTCAGCTTTTCTTATTCCTAAATGTTGCATTAAAGAAATTGAGAAGCTAAGTGGGAAATTCCTTTGGATAGGATGTATTGACAAAAGGCAATCTGCAAAGGTTGCTTGGCATGCTATATGTCTGCCTCGAAGTGAGGGAGGGTTAGGCCTGAGAGATTTTTCGTTTGTGGAACAAAATTCTTGGACTTAAGTTAATCTGGCTACTAATTGCAAGGGGTGGTTCCATTTTGGTTGCGTGGAATACAACTCACAGACTTAGTACTCATAGTCTATGGGATGTGAAACCTAGACCTCACGATTCTTGGATCAGGAAGACTCTTCTAACTCTAAGACCACTTATACAACCTCACATTAGGTGTGAGCTTGGCTGGGAGCTCGGTAAGCTTCTGGTTCAATAATTGGTCTCATTAGGAGATACTTATTCATTACTAGGTGATTTAGGTCCGTAAGAACTGGGAATTCCTATTAATGCAATGGTGGCTGATGTTTACTCTGTTTCTGGCTGGAATTTGAGACCTGCTAGACCAGACCAGGCGCTTCAACTACTCGTTCATCTCACTGCAGTTGCTCTTCTACAACCAGACTCTCAGGATCTATTTGAAATCTCTATTAATGGGACAATGTGCAACGGTTTTGTTGCCTCTGAGTTTTGGGAATTGCACAGGAAAAAATCATCTGTAAAGCTTTGGGCGGAAACCATTTGGTTTAAGGGACATAATCCGAAGCATGCTTTCACTATGTGGGTTGCTAACCTGGACCGTCTCCCTTTGCGTAATCGTCTGGTATCTTGGGGACTCATGGTTCCAACAGAATGTTGTCTCTGCAACTCCTTTGTAGAAGACAGGGATCACTTGTTCTTAAGGTGTGATGTGAGCGAGAGTCTCTGGAGAAAAGTTCTCTCTAGGCTCGGGTTTAATTTTTTGTTTCACACTTGGAAAGCAATGATTCAATGGTCGAACTTCTCCGAAGCTTCTCAAAAGGCTTGTGGCTCAAGCGATAATATATTTACTCTGGCAGGAACGGAATAGAAGGGTCTTTACACATCAATCTTTATCTATTAATGTCATTTTCCACATTTTGGATCGGTTAATTAGGGACACTATATTGTCCAAATCGAAGCTCAAGGGCTTTGGGCCTCTTATGTCCATATGGTTAGCTAATTCCTAGGCTAACTAGTTTTTCTTTTCCTCTCCAATTTTTTATTTTTGTTTGGGCTTGGAGTTTAACTTTTGCTGTATAGCTAACCTTACATATTAATGAAATTCACATCCATATCGAAAAAAAAACAAGTTACATCTTCTTCAAAATCCCAACGTGTTGTATCGTTTGGGAATATTAGCTTATTTTTATGACAATCGTAAGGATGAAGGTCTAACATTGTTACGTGATGCGTCAGAACGTGGTTGTACTGAGGCAAAGTGCCTTTATGCAATTACTCTCATATGTCTTGGACAAGCTACAAAACATCAGGGTTTTACACTTCTGTCATCTTTTCTTATGCCTCTTTTATGTCATCAACAATGCAAAAATTTCATGGTCTACAGTGTCTGGTCTACAGATATCTAAGGACTAATGTCACAAATTGTGTTATATCCGAGTTGAAGACATTATATTTTAGAGAGATTTGTCACTGTGATGGTTCAACTAATAGGTTTCTTTCGATCAGCATTGTTTGGCACAACTATGGTGCAAGTGAAGACATATCTTCCTCAAAAGTGTATCGAGCATGTTTATGGCTTTATGAAGTCACAAATACTCTAGAAGGAGAGTATGACTAAGACGATATTATTTCTTTTTTTGCTTTTTATATTTTAAAAAATTTACGTTTTTTCATTTTTCAATTATTATGAACTTTTTATTTATTATTATAGCATGCATTCTTAAACTTTTTGAGTTCACTTTTGGTGCATATCGAGAGATTATCTCTACTAAAATATCATGTTATAAGTTCATCATATTCATAATTTCTTCAGAGTACACATACGAAAGAAAAAATGGATTCTATAAGATCGAGTATAGAAAACCCTAGGGTTAAACTAACTATAAAATTAGTATATCTTAGGTTTAAAATAACTATATCCTTTCATATATAATTTAATTTATCTTCAATTATATATATAAGATTATTAATTTATTATAGTATTTTTTTTAGAAACCTCTAGCCATACGAGTTTATAATATATTATATATATCGACTCTATTAATCCTAGGCACATGACTTTCCTTTTTTCATCGTATTTTTATTATATGGATTCTATCGGTCTTTTGCCGGATGATATTCTAATCACAATAACATTCATTTGTGCTTTACTTCTTTGACGACTATTCTTAACCTTATGTTAGTGTCCAAGAATTTTATGGCTATATATGTTGACACTCATGTTGTTAAACATCTATCACTCGCTGAACAAGAGTTTCATCCATATTGTTTCGCTGCTCAACAATTCTACATACAATACAACAAGTTATGTAGACTTGGAAATCCGGAAGCTTTGTACTAGTTAGGAATAATATGCTATTTTTATGATAAACGTAAAGAGGAAGGACTCATATTTCTTTGTGGCAGTGCTTGAAGAGGCAACGTATCTTTATGGTCTTATTCTCATATACCTTGGAGGTGAATTACAAACCAAAGGTTTAGAGCTGTTGTCTTCTTTGATTATGCCCCTTATGTCACAAACATTAGAAAATCTTGAAAGACATAGATCTCCAATTGACATATATTTGCGTCCTAATCTGTATGGTGTGTGTTCACAGTTGAAAAAATCTTACATAAAACAGGATTGTAATTGTGATGGTCAAACTACCAGATTCGTAAGGTTCAACGATTTTTAGCATGGCTACGGTGTTGAGAATGATATAATACGTCATCTATGTGTGAGATTTGCTTATGGGATAACCAAGTCAAGCTTTTGCTACTCGGATATTACATTTAGATTATCAAACTTTTTTATTTTTTCGCATTATTCTTTTTATGTTTTTTAAAAAATTATTAAGTATTTAGTTATTTGTAGTTCTTCTTTAATATTTTTCACATATCCTAATTTTTATTTCTTATATATGATTATACTATTTTTATTATATTTATTCGTATACACCAAGCAAATACATATACACACATTTCGAATATTCAAGAATAAACATACAAATATATTTATGTATTTAAACAAACTAAAACTAGGGAAGTAGTTCAATATCTGAAGCTTCGTGTATATTTGTATGTTTACCCGATGCTAAGAATTTATTTTTATTTATTTTTTTCAACTTTACTTTTATAATTGGATAGACAAGACCCGGTCCATAGCCAAAGCTTATATTCTAAAATCCTTCTTTTTCCTTTCCTTTGCATCGGGGAAGAATCGAACTCTAATGTATGAGGAAAGCTAAAATGGCCACTACCACTGAGCCACACATCCTTGGCGCTAAGAATTTATTTGAATTACTGAAATTGTTAGGATTCGAATAGTTAAGTTGCTTTGATACGGAGATTATATGAATTACCCAATGCTAAAAACATGTAATTGTTCTTATGTGATAAGAATTTATTTGAATTACCGAAAAATCATCAATTCAACTATAGTTGTGTCACCGAAAAATAATCAATGAAATTCCATAACAATGGAATTAAATTTTTAAAAGTACAAACATGACATGACATAATTTATAACAATATTATGAATATTATGTTGTGTTGCTTATTTATTTCTACTACGTTTGGGTTATTCAATATTTTTTGCATTATGTTATTATAATTTTTTTACTATTAGTTATTTGTATTTCTTATTTAATATTTTTTATATTGTAATATTAATCTTTTGCAGATTATGTTTTTATTTTTATGATTTTCTTATTTACGTGACTGCTATGATAATTAAATATGTTCATATCATACCTTCGGGATATTATAATTTTTGGAAAAGTTTACATGCTAAATAATTCAATGTTAGAATAAATAGTTATCGTGATTAATGTAAATACCGGAAAACCAAAACCTGACTTCGTAATTCTATAGACAAGTTTTACATGCTCAAGATGGAAGGATATCATTTTTCATGCCATGCATATACATCAAAAGTTTCAGAGGTTAGGAATTTTGTTGTTTGTCCGCTACAATAGCACTTATCTTTCACGAAC
This sequence comes from Lepidium africanum, assembly GCA_900406405.1. NCBI lineage: Eukaryota > Viridiplantae > Streptophyta > Magnoliopsida > Brassicales > Brassicaceae > Lepidium > Lepidium africanum. Next base: position 19,912 of record OVAX01000147.1, read on the forward strand.
ATCTTCTGTAATTCTCTCCAAACGGCTTTTGCTTTCGAACTCAGCTGTCTGTTGACTCGCCTATATTCGAATAGCTCTGACATGGTTTCAAACATCATGGTTTTTAGAAATGTAGATATCAAATTAAAACCCTTTAGTTTTTCTTGACCACCGATGCATATGAGAATCATAGCGTAAAGGTACTTAGCGTTACGAATATTAACCAGTGAAGCTACATGTAGCAATATGAGGCCCTCTTCTCTATTTTTGTCATGAAAAAACTGAATAATTCCTATCCTGTATAACGCTTCTGGATTTCCTGCATCGCGCAATCTACTGTATTTTTGATATAGATCTTTTGTTTCTCCCTCATACTTATAGAACGGGACTTCTTTGATTTCAGCAGTTGCTAAAATCTCTTTATTATCGCATATGTTTTTGAACCTCTCGCTAACCGAATTGAGGTTTACCATATTGAATATCGAATAGGAAGCTCTTTTGGTGGTGATTATCGTTATGACATGATATGGCAGTGACAATATAGGGACCGATTGTGCTTCTTCTAAATGTTCCTTTTTCGTCTCAATGGAAAAGAGTTTCTGAAGAAATTGAGCAGATGTTATATTAAAATTCTCATCATGTTTGGATTATGTTATTTGATTTACATATATTATTTGATTTTAGGTAAAGTTATAGCAGAAGAATATACATGTTTCTTTCGGATTTGAATATCTATCTCTTTTCATCTATGAATGCAAGTATAAATCGTAAACTTTAATGGTTACCTTCGTTTTTTATTAGACTGAGGAACTCACTTTCTAAAAACAAAGTTTTTACACCCCTCTATGTAATCAAATCCTTATAGCATGTAAGGTTATCGAACCAACATGATGATGTTTAGCAGTCAATAATACAATTAGATATTAGTTCAAGCCATAATCAAACAAGAGTGATTCGATTCTAGATGAAGTATTAAGAAAGTGCTAAATCAAAACAGAGCAGCCTAAAACGGAGCAATCAAGAGCTATAAGGTGCAAATCAAGGGTTCATGAGGAGATAGGAGTAATCGATTTCAGTAAAAGCATGGTTATCTACTCTTATCCAGCAATCTAACAGGGTGATTTTTGGCTATAGCAACTGTGAATCAAGCATTCAAACCATTCTCATGGACAATGAACTCTCAATCTGAAATTGACCAAAACCAGATTGGCATTAAGCAAAGACTATAACAAGCAAATTAACCACTCCACACAACAATTTATGTTGAAGGAGCAGTAAATCTTAGATTAGAACTGAACTTGACATTTTATTAAACACTTGGTAGGTGTTTGTTGCCTTGAGTTCATTTTCCAATTGATCAGGTTGAAACAAGCATTAAGCACATCTAATCTACCAAAATCTGAGCAATACTAACCTAAATAAGGGAGACTACCATGATTCAACCTAGATCTAACCCATCTCCTCACTAACTCTAAAGAGATCTACTCACTAAGCATGGTGAGAAACATAAACCCAGAAATAAAAGAGAAAGACATAGAGAGAATCAGCATTAAAAACTAAACAACTTTCATTAAACAACCATAAGCATTGATTCAGCTCATAATCTAAGATCTTACACTAAAGAAGCAAATAAAACTAACAAGAGAAACTGTGGTTGTTTGATCTTGCCAAAAGAGGTAAAAACGAGAATAGGGTTTTTGGGGGCTAAAAGGGTAATTATAGCCCCCTTGCATTTGACCTAAAGTCGGTCAACGCGGAAAATAAAAGTCAAAGAAATAGGTGACTCGCAGCTGCAGGCGAGTAGACTGGGTGAGTCATGTGTTTGTGGATCCTGAGATGGGCTCACTTGCTGTAGCATACGAGTCATACCAGCGAGTGGCTTTTGTCTGGTCAAGTTGAAACTTCTTCAGTTACTGCTCGCCCAAACCAACGAGCAGAAGCAGTGAGTCATCATTCTGGGTTGTAAATCTGGCTTCACTAGCAGTAGCAGGTGAGTAGAGAGAGTGAGTCAATCTTCTTCCTCCATTCCAAGCCTCTTTTGATCCAAAAATGCTCCAAACTACTCCTGAAACCACTCCAAGGCAAATGCAAGTGCAGAGTATGCAATGCAGACCTAAAAGACTCTAATATGGGACAAATGCAAAGAATATAGATGCAAACTTAGATCATTAATGAACTTAAAATGGGTTAAAATGCAAAAATATCATTTTCGCAGTTTTCGAGTAGAAGTTTCTTTGATTAAGGTTTTATCCTAATATGCTGATTTATATAGATTACCAATTGATGGAAGACAAATATAAAGACTAACTTATGTCCATTTTTTTTGTTTTTTATTTTTTGAAAATCTAGAATATTTACATTTAATTTTTGTACCATTATCAAATCATAAATAGTAAATTTCTTTTTTTTGTCAACATTGGATCGACAAGGCCCGATCCATACCTTAAAGCCCACCCCTAAAATCTCTTTTTTAAGCTACCATAATGCAGAGGGTAGGAATCGAACCCTGGTGTCGAGTTATTAGCTGGATCATCCTAACCACCAGACTAAAAGCAACTCGGCAATGGTAAATCTCTTTAAATCTTTATATAAAAAAATTCTAATAAATCTACTCTATTAATTCAGAATAATGTTTTGATGGTATCGAAACCTATTTGTTAGTTATAAGGTTTATCCAATTTACATATCTAGAAGGAGATTATAACTAAGATGATAGCTAAAACAAACTTTTTTATTCAAAGATTTCCTTTTTTCGATTTGTCCATATTACTTATGTTATTGTTATATTAAAATATAACGGGACTTTTTTTTACAAGATTTTTATATTATAATTTTATTATGGTATTCTAATATTAATCGTTTCTACATTATATATATGTTTTTTTAAAAAAAAAAAATTTAATATTTTAAACAAATAAGTGTTTGAATTCGGAAAAAAATTGTTGTGTGCTATCAAACCTTATTTGTTAGTTATCGACTTTAAATTTACAATCAACATCATGAGATGGATAATTTAAAAAAATTCAATATGAAAAGTGAAGGAAAAAAAACTCATCAAATCCATAATGTTTACTACACAAATATATAACTCTATAATCGTTATTTATTTTTATTTTTCGATAGACAAATTTACCAAATAACTATAATCTAATCAGAAAAATATACATAAACACGGAAACTCGTTGAAAGTTTTGTTATAAATCTTAAAATCTAAAATTTTGTGAATAAAAAATAATTAATAGAATGTTGTTTAACTATTTTATTATCTATACAAGACTGTTAATAATCAATATAATATAAAACAATGGTAATAAATGTCATTCTCAAGCCGTGTCTGTTCCGAGCTAAGCCAGGCCACGTCCGTTCCAAGCCAAGCAATAATAAATAATTAACAGAATGTAATTTAAACTATTTTATACACTAATAATCTATAATTTTATATATTCACTAAACTTGAACAAACACGGCCTGGATTGGAACAAACACGGCCTGGCTTGGGTCGGACGCGGTCATGATTGGAACGAATGCGGCTTGGCTTGAGTCGGACGCGGCCTGATTTGAGACGGATATGGCCTTGCTTGGAAAGGAAGCCTCCTAGATTGGAACAAACGTGGCTTGCCTTGGGTCGGATGCAGCCTGGATTGGAACGAACGCGGCCTGGCTTAGGTCGGACGCGACATGAATTGGGATGGATGCGGCCTGCCTTGGAAATGACGCGGCCTGACTTGGGACAGATGCGGTCTGGCTTGGGTCGAACGATTTAATTTTATATATCCACCCAACTTGAACGGACTTATAATATCCACCCAACAATAATAATATATTTCCTTACAATTTTATGTATCCACCTACATATTGATGCATGTAATAGTGTTAAAAATGTAGATTCAAATTTCTTTACAGTTTATGTCAAAAGTTTTAATTTTTTCATTGGTTCAATGATTATATTCTACTCTTTTTCCAAGACACAAAATTGTAACAATTCTATAATAAATTCAAATTATTTTTTTGACGATTAAAAACATCTAATTATTTTCGATTTTAAACTAATTTATCAGAATTAACAAAATCATCAATGCAATTATATTTTTCTAACCAAAAAGTAATTAATGCAATTCGAAAGTAATGTAATTAAAATTTTTTTTTGTTTTTAATAAAATTCAAGAACGGTACAAAAATAAAAATAAAAGGAAAAATGAGAACAAAATAAATGACAACAAAAACTAATAATTATAATAGCTCCATACTAGAATAAGTAGTTTTCATGATTAATGTAGATACCGGAAAACCAAAATCTGATTTGGTAATTCCACAGACAAGTTTACTTGTTAAAGACAAAAGGAAATCATTTTTCGCGTCAGTTATATGCATCAAATTTTCAAACGCTAGGAATTTTGTTGTTTTTCCACTACAATAGCATTTCTGTTTCATGAACATCTTCTGTAACTCTCTATAAACAGATTTTGCTTTCGAGCTCAGTAGTATGTTGACTCGCCTATTATATTCGAGCAGCTCCAATATGGTTTCCGACGTCATGGGTTTTATAAATGTAGACATCAAATTAAAACTCTTTTGTTTTTCTTCACCACCAATGCATATGAGAATCATAGCGTAAAGGTATTGAGCGTTATGAACATTATCCAAGGAAGCTACGTTTAGCATTCCGTCATCCACAAGAAAATTCGTAATATAGAACAATCCATAAAATACAAAAAATACCTAATTATAAATTGTCTTAACTAATCCTAATTGAAGCCTAATTCCAGCCCAGGAAATAGAAGCACAATATGATAAGCCCATACTCAGATTTCACATCCTTCTGCCATTGGTGCATCAATATCGTCATCAAGATCTTCTAAACCTAGGTAAAAAAGAATATTACCCATCATTTTTCCATTGCACTCGCATTCTTCTATAACATAGGACTCTTCGAGAATAGTTTGTTGATCTTGCCCATGCCGTCAGACCATAACAAACACTTTTTAGAACTTCAAAAACACATTGTAACCTTCAGTTCTTATGTGCTTTCCAAGACATATAGAAATGATTCCATTTACGAATTTTGCTTCTGTTATTCCTTTCTTACAAGCGCTATATAACATTGATAATCCTGCTGCTTGAAAACCATCAACGAAATAGTTTTTTATACTGTATCTATATAAGGCTTCAGGATTACCTACTCTACATAATCTTTCGTAAAAATTATGAAAAATACCTTTGTTATCTACGACTAGATAAAAAGGAAGATTGTGAAGAAAAATTTTACGGAGCACTTCATCTCTATCACAAGTCTCACGAAATAAAAAAGTAACTACTCTCACAGTATGAATCAAATCGATTCTTTCTGGTGCACATCTAGAAATTATATCTACTAAAATATCATCTGGTAAGTTCATGATATTAGTAATTTCTTCTACTAAAAAAATCATGATTTATATCATTCAAATAAAACAATACGCTAATTTACGTTAAGTCATTAAGGTCGGCTTAATTTGGCAAAACCTAAATATTAAACCAAGATGCTTTGTGATTATAAATAAGTACGTAATAATAGAAGGACGAACCTGATTTGATCTCGGAGCTGAATCTATATTCCTCCACATCTATTAATACAATAAAGTTTTAGAAGAAATTATATCAAATACAACATGTATAAAGTATTTGAATCGAGTGTAAATCAATTTATGATGGTTACCTTCATTTTGATTTGAATGGACAATCAAGAAAGAAGTTTCTCACGAAATGAATATATGTGATAAAACTTATATCGCTTCTCTTTTAGAATTAATTAAAGGGGATATATATTCTATCATGCGAAAAAAATAAAAATTTTTGATTAATAACTAAAACAATTTGAGTCACAATAAATATATCTACTCTATTTATCCTAAACTAATTATTGTTTTATCCTTACTTCAAAACCAACGTTTTAAATTAAAGATATAATCAAAAGAGAATATTTTAAATTTTAAATACTCATCCGAGCAAAATATGTTTGTTCATAACTTTCGAGTATTATAGATTTTTTAATAATAAAAAATCTTACCAATGTCAAATGTTTTGTTATTTATCCTAGATTTTTTTCTGCTAATAAATTCATACATAAATTAAGGTTAGTTTTATAAAATTTTCTATATCTATTTTTGTATTCATATGTGTTTAATATAAGTAGATTTTTTCCTTCTTCCTTCCTCACACTCTTTTACTTTTCCTTTTCTTTTTCTTTATAACATTTGAACGTATAAGAATTGTGGTTAAATTTTAAAACATGAAGACGAGACCGCCAAATCTCAATATCGACATGTTCAAACTAGCACCGAGTAGGAAGAAATCACGATCTCTAACACACCCAAGTTTATCAGATGATTCAAACATCCACGGTTTTGAAAATCTTTCTCATCAACAAGAACAAACGTGTTTTATGTCTACCTTGGATGGAATTGTTATGGATTCACGTACTGAATTGTCTAATTATTCTAATAATTCTACTCCGTATAACTCTGATTCCGATTCTTACACCAATGATGATGAAGATATGATTATATCTCAAGACTTGCAATGAAGGTTTGAGTATCTCTCGAGGGTAGAAGAAGTTTTAAAAAAGAAATTTGGTTCATATCAAACTCCTTGCCCCAAGAAAAAACTAAATTCACTGGTAATTTATCAGAATTATTATTACTATAACTTGCTACCGCTTACTATATTAGATATTATATTCTAGGTTTTTTTTTCTAATATATATTTTGTAGATTATGTTGATGAAGGAGATCATGTACATACTTTTGAGCACTGTGGTGCTATTTTTGGGTATAATGAAAGGATTAGGAAAAATTTAAAGTCTACGAACAATCCTAAATATACTATTTGCTGTCTGCAAGGCCAGTTTAAATTACCTTTACTTAAGGCTGTCCCAGAGCTTCTACATGTGTTGCTAACTAGTGACGATGAGACGAGTCAACATCTTAGGGATAATATCAGGGCTTACAATATGTTATTTTCATTTACTTCTCTTGGTGGAAAAGTTGTTAATTCTTCTGCTAAAGGCTATGGTCCTCAAATGTTTCAGTTACATGGAGAAAATTACCATTTAATGGGTAGTTTGAAACCAGCTCATGGTGAAATTCCAAAATTTTCCCAATTGTATATTATTGATACCAAGAACGAGATTGACAATAGACTTGCTGCAATCAAATATTTTTCTTACTATTACAAACTATTATATATATATATATATATCGTTGTATAAATGGTAATACAATGTAACAATTTACTATTAATATAATATTTGTTGTATTTACTAACTTTTTAAATTATTTTTTGTACGAGTGGCAATAATGTCGATAGCTACAAAAAGAAGGATAATCTAAGAAATGATGTTATCGATGCTATTACGAATATGTTGAATGAATACAACCTTTACGTTAAACAATTTTGACATGCATGAGACAGACTTGATGCTAATTCTGGTGAGACGTTTACAATGAGAATTATTAGTGATAAAAAAGGTGGAAGGACGTACGACACTCCTACAGCATTTGAAATAGCAGCATTGATTCCCAGAGATTTTACCATAGTCATGCCACCATGTGGCATTGTTATTCAGGAACAATCTGGTACATTACGGAGAATACGTGAGATACATCCTTCTTATCTCGCTCTGCAATATCATTTGTTGTTTATTATGGGTGAAGATGACTTTAGACCGAATATTGCTAAAGGTGCTATTTGATCTGTTAAAATAAAGAAGAATCAGTCAATAAGTATAAGGTAGTGGTTTGCATTTCGGATTCAAGAGAGGAAAGATGACTCACACGTTTTAATCCATTCAAGGAGGTTATTTCAACAAGTTTTAGTAGATTGATATACTATGATTGAGTCAAACAGATTGGGTTATATCAAACTCAATAAGACAAGTTTGAGAAGTGATAACTTCGACTCTTTTCAAGAAGCTACTGCGCTAGGTAAACTCGATCTTCATGATCAAGCAAAAGAGTTATATTTGCCACCATCATTCATTGGAGGTCCTAGGTATATGAGGCAAATTTACTTAGACGCAATGATAGTATGCAAACATTATAGATTTCTTGATTTATTCATTACATTTATATGCAATACAAAGTGGCATGAGCTTCAAATATTTTTCGAATAACATCAGTTGAATGTTGAAGATACACCATATTTTATTTGCAGAATGTTTAAACTGAAACTTGATTCCCTCATGGATGATTTGACTAAAGGACACCTACTTGGGAAGACCGTATCATGTAAGTTATCTCAGTAAATAATTTTGTTGTGTATTTGAATATAATTGTGAACAATATATTTCGGAGGAATAGCTTTATATTATTAAAACATTATTCCAAACTAATCTATAATTTGAATAGTCAAAATCGAAGAACTTCATTAAATATGTTCAGTATTGTTTTTTTTTTTGCGAAATATAGATCCGTTTTGTATATAAAAAATAATAATAGTTAGCCTACATTTTTCAGCAATGTATACGTTAGAATTTTAGAAATAGGTCTTCCTCATGCTCACATATTACTATGGATGGATCCTGAATGTAAGTTTCCAACATCAAATGATATAGACAAGATCATATCAGCTGAAATACCTGATAGATTTGAAGACAAAGAATTATATGATATTGTAAAAGAAATGATGATTCATGAACCGTGCGATGCTCTTAATCCGAATTCTCCATGTATAGAAGATGTTAAATGCTCTAAATTTTACCCTAAAGCTCATGTAGAACTAACAAAGGTTGATAAAGAAGGATTTCTGATATATATAGAAGATGTGAGACCGATCATTTTGTTGAAAAGAATGGTTTCAAATACGATAATAGGTATATTATTCCATAACCGAAAGTTGTTGCTTCAGTATAGAGCCCATATAAATGTCGAGTGGTGTAACCAATCTAGTGCTATTAAGTATTTATTCAAATACATTACTAAAGGACAAGATCAAGTAGCTGTTGTTGTGGAGAACCAAACAAATGGTGCTAATGATTTAAACCAAGATAGGAATGAAATCAAAGATTTCTTTGATTGCAAGTTAGGTAGATATTAAGTTAATTTATAAGTTATTGTATTTCGCATATATATAGTATTGCTTTTTTATTTCTTTAATTTTTATTGTCATTAAATTTACAATTTTAAAATTTAAATGTGTTCCAGATATATATCAGCATGCGAAGCATCATGGAAAATTCTTAAATTTCCTATACATAATCGTTCTACTGATGTCCAAAAGTTATCATTCCACTTACCAGGAAAACAACTTCTCTTCTTTAAAGAAGATGATCACGTTAAAAACATTCTAACGAGGAAAGATTTGGAGAATTCTATGTTTTTGGCTTGGATGAAACTAAATCATGTGAATTCATTTGCTAGGAGTCTCACCTATGCAGATAATTCTAATCATTTTATTTGGTGTTCCAAAGATAAAGAATTTCGGTCAAGAAAGAAAGGATTTCAGCTTGGAAGAATAAATTTTTTCCTCAAAAAGTTAGAAGAGGGTTATTACTTGAGAGTACTTCTTAATCATCAAAAAAGTCCACGCAGTTTTGAATAAATAAGAACAGTAGATGGCGTAGAATATGATACTTACAAAATGCATGCTACGCATTAGGATTGTTAGAGGATGACAACGAGTACGTGAAAGATATTGTTTGTTGCAGCTTATGGGCCTCTAGTAGTTATCTATGACGGCTTTTTGCTGTAATGCTCATGTCTGATAGTCTTTCTGAACCATATAAAGTTTGGAATGATACTTGGCAATTACTTTCTGAGGATATTGAAGGCAATCGAAGATCGTACTTTAAAAATCTGGGTTCATGTTATGTAATTTTTGTTCTTTTTTATATGTTGTTAGATGTTATTATAATAGAGATAATTATTTCAAATTTATTATATAGGTCTAAATCTAACTGATGAAGATAAAAACGATTTCTCTTGAAGATATTGAAAAAATTCTTAGAATCAATGGAACCTCATTGTCAACATTTCCTACAATGCCCGATCCACCAAGTGAGTATTTGTATAAGACAAATGTATTGATAGTAGATGAGAAGAATTATGACGTTGGTATTTTGAAAGATCAACATTCTGTCTGGATCGATATGATGACTCCCGAGCAAAAAAATATCCACGATGAGATAACAATTCGGTTTTAAATGATAAAGGCGAAGTTTATTTCATATACCATTTTGGTGGGACCGGTAAAACATTCTTGTGGAAAACACTTCCTGCTAGAATTAGGTCTAAAGGATTGATAGTTCTCAATGTTGCATCAAGTGGCATTGCTTCTCTATTATTAGAAGGAGGTCGCACGGCGCACTAGAGGTTGGGAATTCTTATACATGCTGATGAGTTTACAACATGTTCAATGACGCCATGTTAGAACCTAAAACTTATTCACACGATACAAGAATTAATTTGTTATACAAATTGTTTATCAAAATATTATATATACGAGCAATTTGATCGATATCAAAACAAACTTACAATTTTAAATCTTGTATGTTTTCTATATTATTTGTTTTTTCCAAATAATATGTTATTTTCAATTATTATAGGTTCATATATTGCTAATTTAGTCAAAGAAGCGTCGTTAATTATATGGGATGAAGTTTCTATGATGAGCAAACATTGTTTTGAATCACTAGTCAGAAGTTTACAAGATATTATCCAAAACAAATAGAGTCAGCCTTTTGGTGGAAAGGTAGTTGTATTTGGAGGTGATTTCCATCAGGTATTGCATGTAATTCAAAATGCTGGAAGGGCAGAAAATGTTATGGCTGCTCTCAATTCATCTTACCTATGGAATCATTGTAAGGTTATGAGGTTGACAAAAAATATGCGTCTTCTTTCTAATACGATATTTGCCGAGGAAGCTTCGCATATTGCAGAATTTTCCAAATGGATATTAGACATTGGAGATGGCAAAGTTAATGAACCCAATGATGGTGAGGGGCTCATAGATATTCTTGAAGAGCTTCTAATTACCAATGTTCATGATCCAATTGAGGCAATCACTATGGATATCTATGGAGATTCTGTTTGCGTACAACAGAAGTTTAATCCTATTTTTTTTCAAAAAAGAGCAATTCTATGTCCAACTAATGAATATGTTCATTTGGTAAATGATAATATGCTAAATAAACTCAACGGTTAGTTGTTTTTATATTTTTAATGAATTCGAGTAATATATTTTGTATAAAATCATAACTAATTTATCGTTTTACAATTTTTCAAATACATGTAGGTGAAGAAAGAGTTTATCTTAGTTTAGATAGCATAGATCCATCTGACACAAGTGCTACGAATAATTCAGTTTTGACTGACGATTTCCTTAATAGTGTCAAACTCGGTGGATTACCTAACCATGTTTTACGTCCGAAGATAGGTTGTCCTGTCATGTTACTCAGGAAGATAGACCCTACTAGTTGTATGATGAATGGAACACGATTGCAGATTATCCAATTGCTCGAATATGTTGTTGAAACTAGAGTTATCACAGGTGAAAGGGTTGGTTCTATCGTATTGATTCCAAGAGTATTGGTTACACCATCAGATACAAAATTGCCATTTAGGACGCGCAGAAGGTAATTACCATTAGCAGTTGTTTTTCAATGACCATTAACAAGAGTCAAGGGCAGTCTTTGTCTAAGGTTGGTCTATTTCTACCTAGACCGTGTTTTTCACATGGACAACTCTATGTTGCTCTTTCTAGAGTTACGTCTAAGTCGGGTTTAAAGGTTTTGGTCGTTGATAAAGATGGAAAACGTCAAACATTAAATGTCGTTTTCAAAGAAGTATTTCAGAATCTCAAGTGAAATAAGATAAGACATTTATTCATTCCATTAACCATTAATGGTAACCGTTTGTATTATTCATCTTTCAATATAGCAATTTTATTTCATCAACAATTAAGATTTTTTTTTTTTGTGGACTATTACAATATACTATACTATCCCACGCTGCATTGTATGCCATATGCAACGTCCTTAGATGTACGATATGGTATTGTATTTATACACTAATAGTTTATAATTTTATATATCCACTAAACTTGAACGACGCAGCCTGACTTAGAACGACATGGCATGGATTGGAACGAACGTGGCCTACCTTGGGTCGGACGCGACTTAAATTGGAACAAACGCAGCCTGGCTTGGGTCGGACGTGACCTGACTTGGGACGGATGCAGCCTGGCTTGGGGCGGACGCGACCTGGATTGGAACGCACGCGGCCTGCCTTGGGTCGGACGCGGCCTGGATTGGAAAAGATGCGAGTTGGCTTGGAAGGGATGTGGCATAGCTTGGAACAGACGCGGCCTGGCTTGGGTCAGACGCGGCCTGGCATGGATCGAAACAGACACAGCTTGAGAATGACATTTATTACCATTGTTTTATATTATATTGATTATTAACAGGGTTTTCTAGACAATAAAACATTTAAACTACATTCTAATGATTATTTTTTATTCGAAAAATTTTAGATTTTAAGATTTATAACAAAATTTTCTATTAGTTTCTGTGTTTATGTATATTTTTCTGATTAAATTATAGTTATTTGGTAAATTTGTCTATCGAAAAATAAAAGCAAATAATGATTATAGAATTATATATTTGTGTAGTAAAGATGTTAATTTTTCTAATTCTGTTATTTATTATTTTTTATATATGTTTAATGAAATATAACTATTTGTATCGACAAAATAATACTTACCAACTTTACTAATTGTAGAAATGTTTATATACATTGTAGTAATTAAAATCTGCAATTAGTATATTTATATAGACTCATAAAACTAAATTAATTTGTATTAAATTTTATGTAGAAAAAAATAATTTAAACTAACATAAGGAAAATTGGAAAATGAGACAAACAAAGTATATAAATAATTCCGATAATAAAAAAATTACAATAATTAAGCACTGAATTGCAGCTTAAATGAGGTGGTCATGTGCATGACACGCCAAACTTCATAATCCAACATGCAAGCTTTACACACATAGACGTTTGGATACCTTCTACTTCCACAAAAACACTTGCAAGTGAATCAAAACATTGGCACTTTTCTTTAACATATGTGTTCATCAAAATTTCAAAAACCATTCAAGTCAATTTACTATAGGTCTAACTCTACTATGAGTTTTATCAAGACTCTCATAAGTTTCTTTTAACATAGGCATGAAAAAATAAGAGAGTTGTTCATAACCTTTTATTTTTTATGTTCCTCCAAAACATATTAGAATAAGACCATAAAGATACTTGGCATCATTAATACCTTTTTCAGAAGCTTCATGTAATAATTGTAATCCTTCTTCTCTTCCATCACAATGGAAAAAACAAATTACGCCTAACATGTAAAGAGCTTCAGGACATTATCTCGTAACTGCTGATATATCTGAATGTGCTTGAAATGACACAATTGATTGGGATTGAACTCAAGTTCTCCTAAGAAAAGCTGAACAACACCTGACTTTGATCACATAATTGAAGAAATTTCTTTGAAACAGACCTAAAAGTAAGCAAACCAGATAAAGATGATGAAGCTAAACATATGGTGATTAACGTTAAATATCATCGGGTAAAAGACTTAGAGAATAGTCATGACTTTAGCTAATAATTCAAACAATTAATTGAAAGAAAACAATGGTTTGGTATTGGAGAACAATGGGATTAGTATTGTCGTGGTTGGTCATGTATACGTGTATAACAGAAATAGCTCTAGAACGCCTTTTATTTGATTTACTAGGATTATATCCATGCTATAGTGTGGGATTTAATTATTTTTTCAACCGTGTTTATTTGGTTCATAAACCCGTGTTGATATTTTGAATGTTGTTTTAGAGGTCCAAAATCCGAACTTAAATTAACCTGAATTAGAGAAACCGAAACTGAACCCAAACTAAACACATTAAATTACCTTAATAGATTTTAAATCTCTGTATTTGAAAAACCAAATCTAAACCTGAACACGAATCAAATCAAGAACAAATTTTTTTTTGAATTTTTCTATTAAATCTATTTTAATTTTGAATTTAGATATATATATATATATATATACTCAATCCGAGCTCGATCTATACCGGACTAAACTATATCCAAACAATAAAAATATTTGGATAAGTCTTAAATCATGATAAAGAAATACCAAATTAGATGAACCGAACCCGATAGAATACCAAAATGTATCCTAAATCTATATAACCGGGAAATCAAATCCAAACCAAAACCGGAACCAAATCAATATCGAAATTTGTAACCAATTTTTTTTTTTTAGCTTTTGAAATGTTTTTTCATTAAATCTTTATTAATTTAGATTTTTGTTTTAATAAATATCTATAACAAACCTATTTTAAGCCTATTTTTAAATGTTGTTACAAACTATATATTAATTTTATTCTATAAAACTCATTTTATTCATATTTTTAAGGGTTGTTATGAACCATATGTTAATTTTATCCTAAAGTTTATAACATGGTCAAAATGAAATTGTCTCCCGCTTTAATATGTAAGATTTATAGAAGATATACATTAATTAACAAATCTAGAAATCAACATTTTAAATAATTTTAATTAGAAACCACACCGGTAAGTAAAATTTGATTTTGGAATTATATCCAAAAATATTAATTAATATAGTTATGATTTAAATGCTTTGTATATAACTTAATATTCTTATTAATCTTAATGAAAAAATCGATTTATTATTTATAGTTAGTGTTAAAAAGATATTTGATTAGTTTGTTATATTAATCTAATCTACTATTAATTCATAAAAATTTATATTTTATTATTTATGCATATGAGTTTGTCGGTCTAATTGACTCTAAATAGTAGGATTCTAATATAAACCACATGTAATATCTTCATATTATCTTCTAAATATCTTAATTTAGTTCAAATTTTTGTTCTTATCTTAAATAAATCATCTACGTGCTATTTTTTAGGATCATATATTTTACCCAAATAAGAACTATCATCTATAAAGATATTCCCTTTTTATTGTATTTTATTTTTTGCTAAGAAAAAAAATGATAATTTTGTATACTGGTCGATTGTTTGTATTCCTTTAGCACGCAAAAATAGGAATCAATATCTTACCAACTAATTACTATATCATTATTTTTGGGAAAACCTAGGCATATGACTTTGAGAAATAATATATATGATTTTTAACCTTGAGTATCATAGCATTATTCTTCATAAGTTTACCAATCTTCCAAATATCAAATGGCTTCTTTTGATCATGTTTCCAATCTCAAACCATTCAAATCAACATGGCGAATCTATGTTAAGGTCCTTTATACGTGGAATCATGTTGATTACTTCGTAAATAACAACAACATCAAGATAATTTAGCTGATGAATCGGTTCGTATATTTATATTGGTTTATGTTGTAGTTTTTTTCATATAGAATTGTGTCCAAGCTACTAATTGTTTTATTTATAATTTTATAGGGCACTCTTATTTATGCAACTATAAATGAAGATCAGGTATCTAGATTCTCTGAGTATATTGGTCATTGGTTGATCATACAGAATTTTAACATAAACTGATCCGTTGGGAACCACATACCAACTAATCATTCATTCAAAATATCAATTACAAACAAAAATATTTTTCTCTCCGTTTCTTCACTATCTGCTGACATATATATGCATCTTGCTAATTTTATTGATATTATGCAAAGGCATTTGGATTCAACTTATCTTATTGGTACTATATTTATTATTTAACCTAATAATTTTTGTTATGTTAATTTTCATTGTACTTTGTTAATTGTTAGTTAGTTTTATAACAATTTGAATACACATCATAAATTTGAATTTGTTATAATTATAATTATGAGTGTTATTATTACTTTTTTTTCCATCAGATGTGTTTGGTCAATTTAATAATGTTGTTGAAGTAACAACTCTAATAATCAATGACAAACCCATAAAGACAATTCAATTCGGTCTCATAGATTCAAGGTATGTTGTATCAAATTTTCCATACTAACATCATTTTTTATTTACTATTTGATATCAAATTTTCTATTTTATTTAATTTGTATATTAGCAATGTCATTGTACCATGCACATTTTGGGGAAATATGTTAATGCATTGATTAATGCTATTGAACATTCAGGTGATAACATAATTACATGTTTGATACGATTTGCAAAACTCAGTAGTTTCCAAAGTATGAAAATCAATTTTCAATAATTGTTATGTTTAATTTTGTACTTTTATTTGATTTAAATTTTTTTGAATATAATTATTATATATTGATTATTTACCAGACAACGTCGAGATTTCAAATTGTTTTCCAATACTCAATTTTTATAAGAGAAATTTAAAAAAATGTCCTTTTTAACATGTCCCTTTTCAAAAAGTGTTCCTTCATGCCTATTTCTTTCTCTCAATTTCCAAAGGAAATAGTAGATTTTGAAAAATGGCATGTCAAAAAGAACATTTTTGAAATTCTCCCTTTTTATAAATCCTCAACTTCACAATGTTAAGGATTTTATTAAGAGGTATTGAAAATACTTATATTAGTATATAAATTTTGTTTAGTTTATATAATAATATATAATATTATTAATATAGTTTTTATATTTTGTTTCCAGTTTGCCCAAAAATGCTGATTTTTTGTATGTTGTATCATCTGATCAATCTTCAACAATCAATACACAATTTGCAAAATTGTATATTTCCAAGGCTAAAATCAAAGAAAATCCTAAACATTGGTTGGGGATATTAGAATAAACATTCCATACTCTAAATTTAGGTTTTATAATTTGCTATTTAGTTATATATTGCTTTTTTAGTTATTTTTTTTATTCTTATCGCTTATTATATTTTGTCCGTTTTTTGATGTAAAATTTATCAAGTTTAAGAATGCATGCAATTTCTTGCTAACGGATCTAAGGTTAAGAACATCAGTAAGAGAATCTGCAGCACAATGTGATGCAATTCTGATTAAAATGTCATAGGGTAAAGACATTAAAAAACAAAACATGGTAGTCAAAACAGAAAATAAAGGATAAAATGTCGGAAAAAAAAAGACAAAAAAATATTTGTTGAATGGGGAACACAATCCGAAGATGCTTAGTGAGAAAGCAATATTATGTATATTTATAGCATAAAAAATAGGGTTTATAGTTATTTATTTTTTATTTGATTTAATATTTTCAACTATTTAAAATTTGTCATCATGTTTATCTCAATTTTATATTTATAGTAGATATGTTGTTATTTTCTTTGTTTGTTCTAATATCAAGTATATACTTCATATATTGGTTCATTTTATTTTAGTAACGATCTTTTTATGATTTACATATCTAAACAACTAATTGTTAATCCCAAAAATATATCCATTCAATTTTTTTTAGGATATATCTCGATATAATTTATCTAATCTATTAAATCAGATTACAGTTCTTATATAATCATCAAAGAATAAAAAGGAGCAAACAGCGTAGCAAATTTTTCACATAACTAAACCCATGTCTTTAACTTTCCTTAATACTAAAGAGCAATTTAGCTTTTTCAAAGACCTACTACTTTTGAAAACTATGTGGAAGGTCAGGTGTAAAATTTTTAACGCATGGAAATAGTCTGGTAAACGATCTTCTGATAATAAAACTGTGATGATTCTTGCCGACCAGACAGTAAGATTTTTTTCATTTCATATTCGTATTAATATTTTTACTTTTCCGATATATATATTGAATACATAAGCAATTCTGTAACTTTTTTTTTGTTAAAAGGTATGAAAATAGTCGCTTATTGTATGAAGTATGCAGCCAATCTATTTGATGTAGATGTATCTACTAATGGTTGGAAAGTAATTCATAAAATCCTGGTTTTCAAAGACAATAGTCAAATCAAAGTTTCGGGCATTGCTAATAAGTTATATTTTCTCGAAATGACTACAATTGTTTCATGTGGTCCGGTTGTAGATGACCAATCATCTCATTACTATCGTTCAATGGAAAATATCATTCTGATGTTTTGGCCGGTAATTTATGTACTGTTCATCATTTGTTTCTCATGTACATATTTAAAGAAAAAAATGGTTTACAATAATAATATTAGATATTTTATTTTGGTTTTTTTTGTTAGATGTCCTTGGTCAAATTGTTAGTATTCAACGGACTCTGACATAAATTATTGTGATCAACTGGTTAAGAAGACTGATTTTCAAATTAGAGATTATAAGTAAGAATTTTAAACATTTATTAATTATCTTCTTAATTTATAATATATTAATATTTACATCTATGATCCTATTTGTGATCATATAGATTAATGTTCTCTGTCTATCTGGTAGTGATCGTCATTTGCAATGTTGTTTTTGGGGCACTATAGCTGAGTCCTTCACGAAACGTTGTACGGAATCCGTGGATGGCATCATTTACGTTCTCATTAATTTTGGGAAACTTCAGCCTTGGAATGGTAACATTTAGAATAATTTTCTTAAAATATATGTTCATCTTTTTCATTCTAATATAAATTTTTATTTATACAGATATAACTGTTGTTAGTAATGTTTTTGATACAACAATCTTTATTATGAATCCTTCTACGCCTGAACTTGAAGACTTGAAAACGTAATATGGTCTTAAATGCAACTTTCCTTCTTCCTTTTTTTTAAAAAAATATCTTATGGATTTTTGTTATTATATATTCATTTTGGCGAACGATGATCTTCATCTGATCATCTTGAACCCTATTAGAAAAAAAAATCTATAGATGATATTTGGCTTGAGTATCCTAGAAAATCTATTGTCGAATTACTTAACTCATCTGAGGTGTGTACTATATTCATTTGTTGGCTTTAGCTATTATACATTTATTTGTATGTTGAAATGGTTATCTTACTTTGTACGTTTTTATTATCGAGCTATTATTTCAAGTTGGTAAATTTCGTGTTATGTGTACTCTTATCAAACTTGATTCATGGAAGCTAGAATCGTATTATTTCACCTGCAACATATGTAACGATGCTGCAATTTCGTGCTTACCATTAGGTATCATGGACACTGACTTCCCTAAGAAATATGATTCATTTTGGTGTCGTACATACAAGAAGAAAACAGAATCAGTTACTGCAACGTAAATTCACTACATTTATATTTTTTCTTATCTTTAGATAGCGTTTTTTTGCTTTATATAATACATTCATGTGATGTTCTATTTTTTAGGTGAAAGGTAAATTTACAAATAATGGATAATAATGGTGAGACTAATTGTACATTGTTCGAAAGTTTTGCCATGGAACTTATAGGAAAACAAGGAATTGATCTATTAAGCGACCGTTCGGGTGATGTAATACTCTTAAGTTGTTTTTTTTAATTCATTGTTTTTTAATACTTTTTATCATACTTAGAGTATTTGTTGTATGTCTTGCAACGTGTAGATTGAATACTCCGAAAGAATACCCCTTGCAATTAGTAATTTGTTTGGAAAGACATTCCAATTTGGCGTTATTGTGGAACAGCGGAACATTAGCAATGATTGTAACTCATTTTACGTGGGAAAGGTTTGGTCTAACCGAACATTTGAGTTTTCACAGATAGTATAAGGCTAATACATTATGCACGGATAATGGTTATTTTTTACTTATGAACAAAATTTACTATCTAGCAAAAAACTATTAGTATTTTAATTTTTTATAATAGTTTTTTACCATAAGTTCTTTTTTTATGTTTGCTTAATATGTTAATTTCATTATTATATACATGACTTCTCAATATTGATTTCAAAATTAGATGTTTGCTTAATATTTTAATTTCATTATCAAATACATAACTTTCACAAAGACTATGAGCATTTTAGTTTTTCATATTAGCTTGATGGTATAAGTTTTTAATTTTTTTTGTTTCGTGAATATTTTAAAATTCATTTATTATAATATATACTAAAACTTAAAATAGATAAATTTAAAATATATGAAACCGAATAAATAGGATATTCAAATTTATTATCTTGGTAATTTTCTACTTATCGATTTTACCAGTTATATAGATATATATTCCAATTTTCTTTTTTGGTAAAACCTGGGATAATAGGTAATATACGATTTTATCGGCAGAATTAACTGATTAAACCCACAGTTTTGCTTCTCATGGAATCCCTTAAAGATTTCAATCTTTTCAAAAACCTAACACCATTCAAAACTACAATTATTTTTCATATTGAAATGAATCAAAATTGATAAGGAGTTGCTGAATGATATCGAGGATTCGATGTAAAGTCCTTCATTCATTAAAAATCCTGGAAATTTTTTTGTTAATTCGATACACTTTATACTTGCGGATGAGACTGTAAGTTTTAAGTTTTCGTTTTTGGTGTTTTTTTTGTTTCCGTGTATTCTGAGTTTTTTATAATATATTCTCCGTATATCATAAGTGATACTTTTTATTTTTGTAGGGCATGAAAATTCTAGCAAGCTATGAGTATCTGACCATGAAATTCGATAAAGCTATTGCTACCAAATGGTTGGAAAATAATTCAAAATTTCTTGGTAATAAAAGACAATAGTCAATACAAAGCTTCAAACATTGGTTATAAGTTATATTTTAAAATATGCAACTACAGTTGCATCATGTGATCTTTTAGATGACCAATTTATCTCAGTACTATTGTACAATGATATATTTGTTGGAGAATATCATTCTGATATTTTGGCCGGTAAGTTATTCATACTGTAGATTATTAAATAATTTCATTTATATTTATCATTGGTCAATGTTTTGTATTGTTAGTAGATATTAACTTTATTTTCGAATATTAGATGTTGTTGGTCAAGTCGTTAGTATTCATCAGATTAACATCATAAAGTATCTCGGTCAAGCCATCAAGAAAATTGATTTTGAGATTAGGGATCACAAGTAAAATTGCTAAACCTTTATTTGTTATTGCAATTGTTTTATAAACTATTAATATTATTAGCTTCCAATTTTTTGTAATGCTAAATATCTTCTTTCTCTCTCTAAATATTAGTGATTTGTGTTTGAGATGTTCGTTTTTTGGGTCTATTGTTGAGTCCTTCATCAAACATTGTACTGAATCTGGAGATGGCATTATCTACTTGCTCATTCGCTTTGCAAAAATCCAGCATTGGAACGGTAAAATTATATTTTAAATAAGAAATAAAAGAATTGGTTATCATTTTTTTGTTCTAATTATATTTAACTTTTTGTTAAATATACACATTTTCTTTGCAATGCCTATGAGAAATCAATATTTGAGACTAGTCCTATGAGGCCTCATATCCAATTATTAAAAACGTAAAAATTATAATAATAGTTATTTCACATCTAATCATCTATTAATTTTATTTTTGTATACTATGGCATTTGTTGAATTTTCAGTTTGACTAATGATGGTCTTGGTCTCGACATCTTGAATTTAACGAGTCAAAAAGAAACCATTGATGATGATATTTGGGTAGAATATCCGAGGAACTCTATTGATAAATTACTTAAAACTACTCAGGTGTGCACTAAATTCATTTTAAACTTCTCGATATATTTGTTCCGTAATATATTATTTGTATGCTAAATTTGTTAACTTACATTTTATTGTGTTTTTTTTATCGAGCTATTATTTCAGATTGGAAAACTTTTGTGTTATGTGTACTGTTTTGGAAATCGATTCATGGAAGCCACGCTGGTATTATTTCCGCTGCAATATATGTAACAATGATATTATTTCATCATCAAAAACACAATACTTCTTAGGGTAATTCTCGTCAAAGGCATCATCATCATTCCAATGGTCTTGTTCTTTTTGGTGTTCTTCATGCGAAAAGGATACATCATCTGTGACTTCAAGGTAAATTAATGTCCCATATATAGTTTATTTCACATACTTATAACTTTGTGTTTTTTATATTTTTTGTTTAATTGATTTCTTATTCATTAGGTTAAACCTAAATTTACGTATAATGGACAATACTGATGTAACCACATGCACATTGTCTAAAAGTTTAGTCATTGAAGTTATAGGGGAAAGAGTATTTGATCTTTTGATCGATGGTTCTGAAGAGGTAATTGAACCTTTTTTTGTTGTTTCTTATTTTATTCGATTTGTTTTTAATCATATTATCATCCGTATAGTATTAGTAAAACAACTTTTAGAATTTGTAGATTGAATTCCCTGAAAGAATGCCTCTTGCTATTAGTGATTTGTTTGGAAAGACTTTCCAGTTTGGGTTTAGCGTTGATGACGGGAAAAACCGCTATGATCATCACACATACAAAGTTGAAAAGGTTTAGTGTAATCATAATCTTGAGCTTTCTCAGATAGTATAATTCCCTAAAAGAGTAGTTGGTTCCTTAATTTATAATTGCATAATGTAAGACAATAAATAATCAAGCTTATTTTTTTATATTTTTATTACTTTTGCTTATTTTTTATAATATAAAACAAATTTTTCTGTTTTTTTTAGTTAAATAATCCTATTTAATATATGTTATAATAATTATAATAAGTTGTTCTATAGTATATAAAAACATATTTATTATTTCGCAAAGGCTATGAGTATTTCAGTTTTTCATATTAGATTGATTGCATCAGTTTTTTTTTTATGTTTCCTGAAATTTTAAAAATTCATTTTTTCATAATAATTTCGTTATATACCTTTTTTTGTATATTATAATATTGATCTTATTTTTTATGATTTTATTATTTTTCAATTTTTAAAAAATTCAAAACAAAAACTTTATGCGCTACCGTTTACTATACGGTAATCAACTTGAGATTTGATGACGAACGATTTTGAGTCTCTTTGATTTGAAGGTTGTACATAAACAACGATAATATAAACACATAGTTAGTGTTTTTAATTTTCTTAAACAAACTACATTGAAGTTCAACAAAGTAGATTAATATTCTTTAATCAAACCAAACCAATACAGAAGTTTGGACATTCATCATAACCGAACATAGAAATAAAATTACATAACAACATAAACAACTACTAATTGTTGGGAAATATTTTCAGAAATTGGTATTCCCAAATCCAGACTTCACAAGCATCTTCTATTGGCTCATCGATGCCATCATCAACATTATCCCAGCCTTTGAAAAAAGGAAGAATATGTATAAATTCTCCATCGCACACACATTCTCCTCCAACATACGATTTTTGGAAAACATTCAACTGATTTTCTCCATGCCCATCTAAGCCTAACTGTTCCATATAAAATATTTTGTCGAAATACTCCTACAAAATCCAATATTTCACCTACTGTTTGCCTAAATAGCGATCTTAAAATATTGTAACCTTCCTTTCTTGTGTTACTTCCTAGACAAAATAAAATAAATTCATAAAATAGATTGATTCCGGAATTCGAGCTTTACTAGCTTTAAGTAACATATGTAATCCATCGACCTGGTTACCATTCACACAATACTAACTTTTTTTTATGTTTCGTTATTGTTTTAAAATTCATATTTCATAATCAAAATTTCATTTTATACCTAAATTTTCAAAAGTACAATGTTACGGACGTACGCACGAGTCCACCTTTAGTATTTTCTGAAGTGCGCAACTTTTTAAGAGGTGCTCCAGTCACTTTGACGATGACTCATTACACCACGTTACCATAGGGTTGTATCATTTATATTTTATTTATGGACAAAGACACTAAAGCCCTAACTGGTAACACAGATTCCACAATTCCACCAATTCCACAAATTAGTTTGTTACCATTCATACATGAGATATTAGTTGAGGAATGTTGAGGAATTTTTATTTTTTAATACTTTTTGAAGTCTTTTGTTTCTCTCTCTTTTATTGTAACTACAAATTAAATAAACTATTCTCTTCAATGCCACATATTCTCACAGTTTTTACTATTTTCTTACTTTATTTACATCATTTTCACAGTTTCACTATTTCTCAATTCCTTTTATAATATTTTAAAACAAGATCTAATCAATTATAAATAAGAAAATAATTGATAAGTTTTGTGTTACTTGACCGTTTCACATTTCCACAAGTTCTCTATTTACCTAAATTAAGTATACAATAACTTGTAAATAATGAATAAAATAAATAATTACTCAATTCCTTAGTAAATAATTTAATAAGAAGGAAACTCCTTAATAAATAATTTAATAAAATATACAATTAATTATTACTAGTTTTTTTGAGTTATTTTTAAAATTCACTTAATTTAAAACATACAATATTATTTATTCTATCATTAAACTAAAATTTAAATTCTATTAAATTCAACCAGATTTTGCTTTCACTATTTGATTTTAGCTTATGCTAGATTCTGCAAGAAAAATAAAAAAATTTCCATCATATTCCATAATTAAGCCAGATTCAACTAGATTAACATGATCAAATCACGCACGAGAACAGACGAAAGTAGCTTTTGTCTTCTTTTTTTGTCGTTTTCTGTTCTCAATCACCGACGATCTAAAAGTTCAGCGACTAAAGTTCTAATTTTTAAGAGTATCTTTCTTATATTATTGGCTTGGAGATCGGAAAAACAAAGTTAAGTGTATCTCTGCGTTTGTGTTTGTTTCTTTTGCTGAGTTCTTCGGATATGTAAGTACTTCTGTAATCAGTTCTACTTAACGTTCTTTATAAAATACGATAGTTTTAATTCTGGGAGTCCCTTGATGATCGTGGATAATCATGATTCTAGTTCTGTGTCTTGTAATTCAAAGATAAAAGAGTGAACTTACTACTTCAACTAACACACTTTAACATAGACGAATCAAGTCCGGTAATTGATAATCTATATAGCCATCAAAGATGTGATGATATGGCCACTTTTAAAGATTGATAAATTCGGTCTAGTCTTGATAGATGAGCTAAGTTTTGCCGCAGTGTTGTTTTGATTGTCAAATTTTAACCTTTATATCATATATCTACATAGATAGTTAGATAGATGGATCAAATCGTTAACGTGGATGAGTTTCAAAAGCTGGCGAGACTGGCTCTCCCTAAGATGTACTTTGATTTCTACAATGGAGGAGCAGAGGATCAACATACTCTGAAAGAAAATCTGGAAGCTTTCCGTAGAATCATGTAACTCCATTATCAATTTTCCTTTGGTGGGTGACACTATAACCTTGTGAGTCCCACTTTTATCTGTGTGCTCTGTGCTTAATTTTCAGGTTTAGGCCTAGGGTTCTTGTTGATGTCAGCAAAATTGATATGTCCACAAGTATCTTAGGTTACCCAATCTCAGCTCCCATCATGATTGCTCCAACTGCAATGCATAAATTGGCTCATCCCGAAGGTCTGATTAGTTTATGTTCATAACTAGCTGTCAACACATTGTAATTTCAGCATTTGAAAAAAGTTCATTTGATTTGTCTTCTATTTTAGGAGAAATCGCCACTGCAAAAGCTGCAGCTGCTTGTAACACTATCATGGTACTAAGGTGTCTATTGGAACATTTTTTTGCTTTGTTTCAGGTGTTAAGATATCATAGTTTTTTGTTCTGTGATTTCAGATTGTATCGTACATGTCTACTTACACTATTGAGGAGATAGCTTCCAGTTGTAATGCTGTTAGGTTTCTTCAAATATATGTAAGTACACAATCTAGATATTTAGCTGTCTTTCTTATTGTACCTCAGTTCTCAGTTCGCTTTAATATGCTTTATAGGTCTACAAAAGACGCGATGTAACTGCTCAGATGGTTGAAAGAGCTGAAAAAGCTGGATTCAAGGCCATAGTTCTTACTGTTGATGTTCCTAGACTTGGTAGAAGGGAAGCAGATATAAAGAACAAGTTACACTCTCCACAACTCTTGAGATTTTGGGTCTTATCTTGCAGGAAGCTTATCTACTTTGCTTAGTCTATCTTATAGAAAGTAGTTTCTGAAATGATGTTCCATTTCATTTTTTTCTGTAGAATGATTTCCCCGCAATTGAAGAATTTCGAAGGCTTAGTTTCAACCGAAGTCCTACCTGTGAGTAAAGCTTATATATTGGTACATGTATGTTAAATCTTACCAATTGTTAACATGATAACCTTTTTTAGAATGAAGGTTCAGGAGTTGAAGCCCATGCCACAAGAGCTCTAGATGCTTCGTTAAGTTGGAAGGTAAACGATTTTATCTGTCTCCCTGAATACCAACCACAAAGTTTCCATGTTAAGACAATCCTTATAGTCTTTTCATTGCAAAATTTTAGGACATCGAGTGGTTAAGATCTATTACTAAGTTACCAATTCTGGTCAAAGGGTTACTCACACGTGAAGATGGTAAAATCCATGTCTCAATACTATGATTTATAGCATGTACCATATGATATAAAAAGTCCAAAGGCATATAAATAAACTTTGTTTGATGCTATTGGCAGCTCTTAAGGCTGTTGAAGCCGGTGTAGACGGGATAGTGGTATCTAATCACGGGGCTCGCCAGCTTGACTATTCCCCAGCAACGATAAATGTTTTAGAAGAGGTTAACTCATTGAAGCATGCTTTATAATTATAAATTTACTCTTCTTAATAAACTATCTGTTAATTTTTCCTGAAACTGCAGGTTGTTCATGTTGTTAGAGGTAGGATTCCAGTTTTGCTTGATGGGGGAGTAAGACGAGGAACAGATGTTTTCAAAGCACTGGCGCTAGGAGCACAAGCTGTTCTTGTAAGCTTTGTATATTAAGGTTATTCAGGTTGCTCTCAATTGATGAAATGACATTATGGTTGGGTGATGCAGATAGGGAGGCCTATAATCTATGGGCTTGCAGCTAAGGGTGAAGATGGAGTGAAGAAAGTGATTGAAATGTTGAAGAATGAGTTTGAGATCACTATGGCCCTTTCTGGATGTCCAACCATTCATGACATAACCAGAAACCATGTTCGTACAAGGAATGAGAGAATTCAATCAATGCTCTGATACAACAGACCTAGTCTCAGAAACTGAATCAAACAGCTGAACAGTATCAAATAGTAATAAATACTGTCAACGTACTTTTAAAAAAAAAAAAGCCTTATTTCAAGACAAGGGATTGCTACGTTTGGACTTAGTGATGTTCTATTTTGTGTTGGTCAAGCCTTTGAGAGAGACGAGTTTTCTGAACGATGATTGATGTTTTCGGAAAGATGATCGACTCTTTGACCAATGGTGCTAAAGGGAACATATCTCTCAACCTTCACCAAATTTCTCATATTGTATACATCAGCCGGATCAGTCGAAAGCCTTGTCTGGAAATAGACAGCATAATTTACATGACCAAAATAAACTCTCTGGGCAATTGGTGAGGTGAGGCAATATCAAGATGACGAAAGTTCCTCCTGGAGCTCCAACTCGGACATACAATACTCTCTCTCGAACAACATGAACTCCTGCATTTAAATTGCATCCAAGACTAATAGCTAAATGATTTATAAGACTAAATGATTTATAAGCAGATAAGATCTCAAGACTAATAGCTTGTGATGCAGAAGTAGCAATAAATATCCAAGGCAGAACGTTAAAGGTCAAAGCTAACAGACATTTATTCAGGTTAATACCAAACAGTTGTGCAGATGTTGAGGAATTGTATTACCAATTTGAAAAGGAGTAAAAAGTGGAATAAAAGATGACAAGTCTTCAGATTTTTCTCCAGAGAGAAAGAGAACTGAGTATAACTAACCTGTAGTTGTTGCCGACTAAACAAAGAGAGAAAACCACTTTCATCAGAAGCTACAAGCTCGATCAGCCCATCATGATCTTCAGGTGGGTTTCCCGACTCCATTAAAGAAACAGAAACCTGCAAGTACATCAATAAATGGAGATTAATTCATCTAGCCAGGAGCATGCGAGTAGGTATAAGTTTGATCTTCTATAGTTCTCACTAATGTAAACGGCCAAAAGTCGTTGGTCATAAAGATTTGGCCAAAGATTGACATACATATGTATGCATAGTAAATAACTATATTGTGCTTTAGAGGTACAGTATACTAAAACGTGGCTTTACCTGCATAGATCGTAGAACGAGCTCTGGAAGACAGCATCTTCTACAGAGACCCCGGACAATATAAGTTGCAGGTGTTTCAAGCGAACCATCTTTGCTTGAATACCACGCATCTAGGCGGGATATATCCATTGTAACACCTGCCTGGAACCGGGTAAGCTCACCTGCAGTTTTATTTTGGCTCGTCTTATTGAAGCAGGTAATTCTATGGAGATAGGAAGAAGTAAAACCACAGTGAAGTAGAAACAGTCACGTAGACATCCAAACCTTTAAACCCAGCTGCAGCAACTGCACTTAGCATACCACCGTCATTTACATTATGTGGCCCAAGTCCATCACCCTCAACTGCTAAACACCGCAACACAACCTCAATGCAGTAGCTGTCCCTAGACGATATTGATACATTTACCTGCAACCGAAAAATCAACATAAACTAATACTTAGCAGACTGCTTTAAGATGGTACCATACTACCATGTCTTAGAAAATATCCAATTATGTTGCATGTCCATTGTCGATAAAAACTATTTTCCAGGGAATATATTCACTTATGCATAGCCATAGATGAGGCTATGGATGAATGGAATGGTGCAGCAAGAACATTGGGTGAAGGGAGTACCATTAACTGGCGATCTAAAACAATTTCCTCACTGACCGAAGAGTAAAGCGCGCTCATCAGTGCCGCACAAACAGTGGCATCTGGGCGCAAACACTCACCAGAGGGCGAACAGAGCATCGCAGTAGCATGCAACTCAAGGAACAGATATTCTTCCGATTCAAATACATGGTCTTCGAGAAATGTCAACCAAGGATTGTCCTTTCCTATATTATGAGGTTTATAACTATCACAGTTAACAGCATTTTCAACCAATGTATGTCTGCGAAGACATGCATAAACATCAACCACATCTTTCATTTATGGCGTCACTTACTGAAGAGCAATGACAAAGAAGAATCCAATGTCTCTTTGGCTGCTACAACAGCTTTCAGATTTTCCTCTTCTGACAGTTCAGTTGCTTCAGCATTCTCTAATTGGAATTTGAGCCAATTGCGATACTTTGCATCACAGGAATAATACTCATTCTGTTATAAGACAAAGAGGTCCATAAACTTATTAGACACTACATGTTTGAAAATTAAAGGAATAACAAAGAGTATACATGCAGTTGAGCATACCCAGTCTTGGAACTCTTGCAAATTCTCGGAAACATAGTCCTCGAGTGTATCTGGATTTTCTGAGAGTTGCTTCAAAGGTTCAGCAAGAAGACTAAGAAGTTTATGCGCACCCACAGGAGTTGCAGGAACCCTCCACATGGCAATCAAAGCAAACTCTCTGAAAAGTATGTTGCTGAAATAGAGGAAGAAACAATAATACCATGAAACAGAGGCAAAAGTGAAGAATCTAAATTGGAGGTAGAAATTTTACATATAAAGAGTATTTACGGTCCTCTAATTCAAACTACTACGTTAGAAATTGAGAAATAGACTAACAGAGTTGCGAAGTTAGCGTGCATTTTCCTAATATGTCAAGATTTCTCGAGGTTGCAAATATCTACATGAGGTCATGCATGCACTCAGACATACAGACATATTTGGATGCGTATGTGTATTGGCCATACCTGTGCATCAAAGACCGCAGTAATAATTTGGAAGTAACGTCCTTGACATCCTTTATAGTAGATGGAGGTGTAAAACAGAGCCACTGAATGGCTATGGCTTTTTGAAGACTCTGCTGACGATGCTGCTCTGCAACATCAATCGAGGGATCATACTTTGCAAGTTTGATTTCCCGGGATCTTGACAAAACCCTGTAAATGTTCCATGGAGTTGCATTTTGAAATTAAGAGCATAACATGTTCCGCATTTTTACCACATATAAGCCAGAAAATCTCGAACAATTAAATACCTGTCAACTATTTCTTCAAAATTTCCTTGTGAGTCATCCACAGGAGAAAATGGCAAGTATTCCATTGCGGACAGGAAGATTTTGTACTTCACATGTACGCTATTTTCAGGGCAGGAGGAAAAATGTAAAAGAATTAACTTTATGCCATACACCTATACGCAACGGGTACTTGTCCGCAAAGTTGAGAGGGTCTCACAATGCAATATGGAAGACTTGAACACTTCAAATAGTTTTCATCCAAAAACTGATAATTCACATAAAATTTACCTGCTATGCATCCTTAACTCCATCATGTGTACAAAAAGTTCAATGCATCGGTGACGAGCAAGTTGAGAAGCATAAATTCCTACTAATTCTTCATGTTGTTTTGAAAATAGAAACATCGCATACCTGGCAGCAATTTAAAGATCAGTAGAAATCCAGTTGAGCATAACGTACATATAGTATTATGATTAATATATTAAGTTCCATAAATGAACTCTGTTACAGCCAAGGAACCAACTCAAGTGACTCACAAATGAAGAATAAGATCCCCAATATTACTGAGCTTCTCCCTGAAAGAGCCGTTGATTTCATCCGTAGGCAGATGCCTAAGAACAAGCACCACATGGGCACCAAACTTTATCATATGAGGATCGCCATGAGGCCTACCAGATGCATTAATTATGGAGTCAGATAACTCGTATAGCATTACTGAAAACAGAACATATACTTCTTTAAAATAAGCCAGAAATTAGAAAATTACACAGCCAGTATTGACATGACTCTACCACCATTTCTTTGAGTTGGGATTTTTTGTGTATTAGAAAGAAAAATAATGCTAAGATCCAACATTTATCAGAAAGTATTTACTAGAACTGTTTAATACAAGTGAAATGATCTTGAGAACAACTATGGACTACCTGAAGTTGTTGTGATCATCTTCTATGGGAGCTATCCATGACCATATGATATCAAGAAGATGCGATATATTCCCCAGCATAAGGTTCATCTGGCAAGGAAAATATTAGGGATAACTACGGACATAATACATGTTTTTATAGCTTGACAGAAAATTTATTGGCAATTATACCTGAATTTGCCTGTGCTGCTCTTTGCATCCTCTGACAACAGCTTCATGCACCATTTCCCTATGCCAGAAACAAAAAAAGTAAGTTGGGCAAAAACTCTAGAAGGGAGGGCAAAGGAAAATTTCCCAATAATTGCACACATACCCTGAATGGAGTTTCTGAAGAAGAGCAGGAAGGTCACGGGGTTGTTGGTTTAGAACATGAAGGGGCCAATCTTCTGGCCCAAGTGAAGCCTGACAATTATTTTGCGTAGTTTCAGGGCTTTCCTCAATGCAGCTTTTTAACCTTTCTGTTAAGCCTGGCTTTGATTGCGCGAGATCCACCTGAACATCAAGCCATGATTTTGCCATCGCCCAGCAGGCTGACTGCAGAAAATCACCATCAACACCAAAACAATGTCAATGCACTCAGCACACAGAATAAACTGCAGAAGAAGTTTTGATTGTAGCAGCTTTTAGTTTCACAGAGTTTGCATAAAATTTTAGCAATGAAAAGAATTATTGGCCATATTTCATACGCATCTTTATATAGGGACCAAATTTCTCATAAGTGATAATTGAAATCCCCAGGGAAACCCATGCAGGGTGGGGCCATACAGCTTACAAAGGGAATGATGTTTTTTATAATGAACCTGAAATATAAAGCCAACAATTTTGGCATGACTAAAAGTCCAATGGCAGCCAAGGAAGCAAAGTTGAGTCATGTTAGATAAAATTCCATCTCATTTGCATTCCTTTACCTCCCAGTCAGTACAAAGTGGTAACAAGCGGTTCAGGTTGCTACATTGTGCTGCAAAAATAGCAACTTCATGTTTGCTGCCATCCTGCTCTGCAATTTTCTTCAAAAAACAGGAAAAAAAAGTTAGGTAAATTAGTTCACTAAGAAAGCAACAAAACTACGAGAATTTGTATTACCTCTGATGCACAGTATGAAGCCCATTTCCAAAGACGCAGCTGTTTGCCAAAGCCACTTTCTAGCTCGATAGCCTGGAGAGTCCTATTTTTCCCATTCTTTATCAGTGCCTCGACAGAAGGAAACATGTCCATTCCCGAAAAAGGGCATAAAGTTGCAGCTCTCCATGGCTGCCAAAGTAGATATATTATAGCTAGACAACTTTCTAATCATCACCCTTAGAAATTCATAACTTTCATAACAATTACCTGCCCCGCAGACCTGCAGAGATCACATGCTTCTTCTATTCTCCCAGCCCTTATCAAAGTCCAAACATCCTCAAGAAGAGATTCATCTTGTTTCTGCCAAAGAAAAGTTGTAACTATTAATTTTTATCCAATAGCCATAACCAGAACGAAATACGACCTTCTACAGCATAGCGATAAGCATCCACAGGAAAACTAGAACATCCAAAAGAAGCACTCACAATCACTATGTTTTACACCCTAGAGCAGGCCAAACAGCTATATATGAATGAGAAAATCAATTATTTGTTATGAAAAAGAAGTGCCTAAAAAAAGCTTATTAGCACTAATAAGTCTAACGAACCTAATTTCAACCATAGCTGAAGACTTACATTGTCATCAGGAAGAAGCCGAGCATGCTCACGAGTTGGAGCATCAAAATCCAGATGGTGTACAGTGTCAGCAGCTGAGCCATTTTTCTTGAGATATCTTTGTGTATGATGCCACACTCCAGCGTTAGGCAGATATGTACCCACATGAGAACCCCTCACCTAAGAATAGTATATATCTCATGATAAATAAAATCTCATCAAGTGTTAACAGCTTTGATTTGAAAATTCATTGACCCCAATTCTCTATCCAACTTCAACTAAGGCCTAGCAAACAAAACCAATATCCTAAATATATAACAAATAGGAACCACAATCACCCGACTTTGATTTCAGAAGCTATAATGTTCTGAAGATATGACACATACAGTTCCTCAGATTTCTATTTATATGCAACCAGATCTAGTAAGTGTGTAGGCAGAGACCTAATTTCTACTAGAAAAGAAAATGCAACGAGAGTTTTGCTCAACTTCTGTTTCTTCCAATACAAATACCATGCTAAATTGACAATGGTAACGTATCGGAATAGTCACCTTCCTTTCCAAGTCAAGTGATTTTGAAGCTAGTTCTTCAAGCCAGAGAACTATCCGAAGGCATAGCTGAGCTGTATGGTCATTAACAACAAACTGACAAGCTTCCAAATGTGATGATGATGGGGACTGTTGACATTAAACAAAGCTGAATAAGTACATGCGTAAGATATATTATAAAGGAATAATTACACTTGAAAAAAGATTGAGAAAGAATGCATTACCAGGATCAAGTCTTCTGGAACTTCTTCAGTAGCTGCAAGAACAAAGACATCTATATCACCAACAATACCATCTCTAGCACAAACTTCCCAGCACTTTAATTCAAGAATGTCCACGTAGAAATGAATATAAACATGGAATAGAGCTTTACTAGACATCAGTGATCAAAATGAAAACAACGCCTACTCTGTTCCAGAACGGCCTAAGCAAATAGAAAATTGGAGTTGGGTTTCCTAACCTTTTCCATATAGGTTCCATAATAGTGACCAGGAGGCAGCCTCACCAAGCAAGAGTTGAGCTTTCTGTCTCATAAGTTTATCCTCCACAATCCTATGTCTTATATCCGATCCATATCTATATATAATCAACAAGGCATTGAAAAATATAACTTAGATTTGAAGAAGTTTGAACTCTCAGAGCTAGAAGATATACCTAATTGATTGTGAAACATGTCGACATGATTCCTCGAGTCTCAATATCATATCTGGAATGGGCATTAGTCCTGCAGAACCAAGACGTCATATATAATAAGAGACAACCAGACATTATAGGGGCTCTAGCAACTAAATAAAGGGAATCCTATGAACCCAAAAAACAGGACTATAGCTAAGTTTATTGTAAAAACGAAAGCCACACACATGGATGCAAAAACTCACGCCGAGATACCAGCCTATTAATGTATACACACATATTTTATAAGAAGACTGATATATCATACAAACCTTGAAGTGCAGAATCAAATAGGGAAGCAAACAAAGCAAAGGTTGTATCTCCGCTCTCCACTAACTCATCATTTTCAATCTTGCAAGCCTTCAGTGATTGACTTTCTACTCGACGAAAGAAAGCCTCATGATCAGCATCCAGGATTCCAGAACTTTCCCTCCTGGAAGCAGCGAGCATATTTGTAGGTGTTCCTTCGTAATGATCAGAGTGAAAGTTGTCAACCTCCTCCTTAATGTTTTCAAGAAGCAAAGCTGTATTTGTTGGACTATGGATGTTATGCCCATCATACAGTAATCTGTTCTCACTGACATTTGAAGTCAACATTTCCTCATGAGGTGATGTCGAGTGTCTCTTTCTGCACGAAATGTGTAATTTCAGATACACGGGAATCAAAGCTAAGTTAGATGAAACAAACAACATGGAAGTATCTTATAGGCTAATTCCTAGCTAAGTTTCTTCATCTCTATTGATGAATCAAATCCATACACAGATTCTCAAAACCTAAAACCACCATAAACCCTAATAAGATACAGCTCATCAGAGAAAATCCAAAACTTCAACGCGATTCCGGACTAGAACTGTAGCATTCAGTCCAGCTACAGTCCGCTAATTTAGAGTGCGCTTACAAACAACCGAAAACCCAGGAAAAACCCACAATAAGAAGACAAGCAAAGCCACCTAGAAGATCGAGAATACTTGACCAAATCGAGAAAACAAAAAGGATTTATATACCGATAACGACGGAATTGATCTCTAACACTGAGGACCTCCGGGTCGAAGTAGCTAGGAGAAGTGTCCATATCGATATCCATTTCTTCACGAACCCCAAATGCTATAAACAATCAGAGAAAGACGAGTCTTCAACTTAAAATCTTAGAGAAGTAGCAGAAGCGCGGCAAAGCTTGAGCTTGTTTAGGGTTTTTGACTCGCCACAATGTAAACCCCTCTTAAAACTACTCCACCCAGTGGAAGACTTCGCCGTGAAAGTACAGCGCTAACGATACGGAATCGTCACGCATGCCAGAGTAAGCAAAGGTGCTTTAAACGCTGCGTTCAGAAAAAAGGTATAAACGTAATTACATCGGAAATAAGGGGCAGTCTAGTATTGCAAGTAGTTTCATAAAACAAACCAGCGGAAGCAAGCTCCCAAAACTCCCCACGCGTTGTTTTATCCTCAGTGAGCTTTCTTTAGAGATGGCGGCGCTTATCCGGTGTTGCTCCTCCTTCTCCCACACTACCGGTGGCCGACCTCCGCCGCGCGACAAGTCTCGAGGTCCAGGTTAGCTCATCTTTCATTCGCTAAATCAGATTTCCACTTTAGAGTCATTGTTGCTTAGTGAGTGATCCTCCTTTGGTGATGAGGATCAGAATATCCGAATATTAAACGAAATTCTTAATAATTATGCTTAAGCTTATTTTTTTTGATCGCCGAGAAAATGTTATATCTTCAGGGAAAATTGGCTTGGATAGTTTAAGATAGGGAACCGGGAAGATGTTTTACTTTGGCCATGTAGATGAAATCTGAGTTTAGCTTGATTATGCGCTCGCCTCTGGGAAGCATGTTTCTTACTCTGCGTGGTTTCACGATGTGATGTAGTTGTTCTCATTTCTGTTCTTGTTGAGACATTGGTTGTTTTGTGTTCCTTGGTAGAGCCTGAGTACTTGAATCTTACATTCTCGAAGGGATATTTTGCGAGCTTACAAACAAATGGAGTATGATAAAATTTTATTGTTATCGTGAATTGTGTTTGCGTTCCTAAAAGTAGTTAAAACGTTTGTTATATTCTCCTGTTGGTACATTACTATACAATGGTCAATTCTTGGTACTTTCTATAGCCATCTTACTGGAATTCAGGCATCTTGCATTGCTTTTCTCAGAGATTGGAAAGTTAGTTGTCAGGAAACCTGGGGATCATCATCCTTTTTCCAAAATTATACATTCGTCTTCCCATCCCGAGGAGCGAGAAGGCAGAGGAATCTTACGAGCGTCATGTTCCAGCGCCGAAACTCTGGACAAGTTTTCAGCTTTTGAGGTAGATTGTTGAGTTCCGGGATGTTGAGGCATATCAGGCTAAAATCTATGAGTTTTCTACTGCTTGAATTCCAGGATAGTGTTTAATCCAGTTTATTTTATGTTATTTGTTTCTTTGTGATAATAAGCCTTCAGTTATGGATGTGGCAGGGTATTGGGAGGCTCAAATTATCCGTGATGGCAGTGTTGTTGACAAACTCCCTACAGATGGCTACACCATTTGAAACTTTGGCTGCTGAGATATGTGAGCCAGACAACTCCATGTTCAGCATGCCAATTTTGTTGCTTGTAGCTCTTATTGGAGCCACTGTTGGAGGTAGTAATTTGTCTTTTCTTCAATCTATGCTCTGTACGAACTGTACTTATTGTGGTTTATGATAACAATTTTTTGTGGTGCACAAACCAGGTTTGGTTGCTCGACAGAGAAAAGGGGAGTTACAGAGGTTGAACGAACAACTACGACAGATCAACGCTGCTCTTAGGAGACAAGCAAAAATCGAGTCCTATGCACCGAGCTTGAGTTATGCCCCAGTGGGAGCAAGAATCCCAGAGAATGAAATCATTGTGGAACCAAAGAAACAAGAGTTGATGTCCAAGTTGAAAACAGGGAAAACCTATCTGAGGAACCAAGAACCAGAAAAAGCGTATGCAGAGTTCAAGATAGCTTTGGAACTTGCCCAGAGTCTGAGAGACCCCATTGAAGAAAAGAAGGCTGCAAGAGGCTTAGGTGCCTCGCTGCAGCGGCAAGGAAAATATAGAGAAGCCATTCAATATCACTCCATGGTTCTAGCCATCTCGAAGAGAGAAGGAGAAGATTCTGGAAGCACTGAAGCGTATGGTGCTATCGCAGACTGCTATACTGAGCTGGGAGATCTTGAGAAAGCTGGGAATTTCTATGATACGTACATTGCTCGGTTAGAGACAGACTAATCCTTTCTGCATTGTCTTTTGTCTGTGTTCATGTCGAATCATAGTGTGGATATCCAAATCCCTTTTATTGAATGTAATTTGCTTGTCTTGGGATACATATCTAAAGCATAGAACTGCACATAAAACTTTATGTAGATAACTTATGAGCGAGACAGACGGACGAACACACAAACAAGTTCTAAGAGAAGAAAAATAAAAGGAAATAAAAAGGGAAAAGTGTCGATTTAACACGGAACTTAGCAAAAGTGTCAAATTAATTACTGAATTATGGTGATGATTTATTAAATATCTAATTTTTTGTTGATTTCCGATTAAACCCTAAACTTATCGCTGACCAACCCAATTGAACCTTAACGGAAAACTCGATTCGAAAATTTTTCTAAATTCGAAAGCCAAATCGACTTTTTAAAAGTTCGATTTAGTTCTTATCTTCTTTTCGAAGAACCCCTAAGCTTGATTTTGTCTTTTCTTTCAATAATGAGCTCAAATTCCTCGGTTTGAAATGTTGTCTTGAAAGAAACGAATTTGATCTCATTCTTGAAAGAAAATAGAAAATCAAGCTTAAGGGTTCTTCAAAACGAAGATAAGAACTGAATCAAACTTTCACAAATCGATTTGGCTTTCGAATTTAGAGAAATTTTCGAATCGAGTTTTCCGTCGG
Source organism: Lepidium africanum (assembly GCA_900406405.1). Classification (NCBI taxonomy): domain Eukaryota; kingdom Viridiplantae; phylum Streptophyta; class Magnoliopsida; order Brassicales; family Brassicaceae; genus Lepidium; species Lepidium africanum. The sequence goes on from OVAX01000147.1 coordinate 57,433, forward strand.
GGTTGGCTTTGTCAACGATAAGTTTAGGGTTTAATCGGAAGTCAACAAAAAAATAGATGTTTAATAAATCATCGCTGGAATTCAGTGTTCAATTTGACCATTTTGCTAAATTCCGTGTTAAATTGACACTTTTCCCGAAATAAAAAAACGAAGAAATCGAAAGTTAAGTTAGGTGCCAACTGTCTCTCACAATCAAAGAGATCAGCCGCAAATAGACCAAGCATTGGTGCTGCAGCATGCAGAAGTTGGGTTAGAGGTTGTTTCTGGTGGACTTGTTGATTTCCCTAAGAGCACTAAAATAACGTGGTAACAGAATCAAATGTTACATTACATGCTAAGTTTAGTCTTCATAAATGTCAAAAATTGCAATCTCTGGGGACAGCAAGATCAAATTAGATTGAAGGTTTTTTTTTTCCTGGTAAACCAAATTTAAAAGTACCTTTATCTGTCTGCAGTTAAAAGAGGTAAGGTTGACTATTACCATATGAATAATAGCAAGAACAGTCTCGGGATAAGTGTTATATCTCACAAAACTAAAGTCTTTGCCTTATTGCAGACGGACTTCTTCAATGACTCCAGCACCAAGGGCATGGAAGTAGTGGTGTAGTTGAGTTACATGCAAGATAGACAACTGCATGATGTACCCAAGATCTAATGTGCAATTGTTATGATGGTAAACCATGTTACACGGAAGCACTTCCTAGTGGATAACTTACCTCTGGAGCAAGGTTTTCGTATAAACAGTTGTAAACAGAAACTCAAATTCTCCAATACCATGTGTTTCAACAGAGTTATTGTATGATATGTGTTTGGTATTATTATTTGGTATGATCTTCTAGCTGTTGTCAACAGAGTAAGTAAAAATTGCAAGGAGATGATACTGATATTGTTATTGTTATTGTTATTGTTATTGTTCAACTGAAAAGACTCACTTCATACTTTCAAAAGTATAAAGAGACGGGATTTGAGAAAGCAAAGTCTGAGGTTGTACGAATTGCAGAGCTATGGATATAGCACTTAAATTTCCTATGAAAAATAAGATGCTTATTAGAGGAAAAAAAACATTACGATGAATATGCTGAAAATATGGAGGAAAATATGGAATTGTCACCAGAAGTGGATTTCAGAATTAATTACTTTTTCACGCTCATAGATCAAGCGCTAGTCTCTCTTGAGTCAAAGTTTGATCAGTTCCAGAGGTATGAACAAAATTTTGCATTTCTATTTGATACAAAGAAATGGAAAACTGCAAGTGATGAAAATCTGAAAGCATCATGTGTGAACCTTGAAACTTCTCTTAAGCATGGTATGCATTCAGATATTAATGAAGCTAATTTTTTTATGGAACTAGAAGTTTTACAAGATGTACTGCCAAATGAAGTGAGAAACCTATTGAAGTGCTGGATTTTTGAAAAAAAATGGAAAGTTATTATCCAAACACATGGATTTCTTATCGGATATTATTGACTATTCCAGTCTCAGCTGCTTCTGCTAAAAGAAGTTTTTCCAAGTTAAAGTTGATCAAGAATTAGTTGCGGTTCACCATGTAACAGGAGAGATTGAATGGGTTGACCATATTGTCACTTGAGAGAAACATGCTTGAGAAGATATATTATGTGACTTTGGTGGATGACTTTGCAGGAAAAGAATGCAAAAATGATCATATTTAGTCAAAGAAGTTTAATCAAAGTTGTAATTAACTCGTACTTGTGATTGTTTCTCTTTGTTTTTATATTTGCAGTTTTTTGTTTGGTTTAAACGTTTCATGTACCTTTGAATTGATGTTTTTTTCCTTGAACCCGAAAAAAATAGTTTCAATTAGGGCCCTTGACAACACTTAAAAAATAGTTTCATGTACTTTTCTGTCACTCGTGAAATGAAGAAAGAAAAACAAAGAAAAAGAGAAAAAAAAAAAGGACAAAAGATAAATTAGAAAATAAAAGAAGACAAAAATAGAAAGAAAACATATTAGAGACGAAAGAGAAAGAATTTATCACAAAAATTAAAAAAACGATAATAATTGTTTATGATAACCAACAATATTAAGTCTATCGTTTCTTTATCTTTCTTACAAACCCATGTGGATGGGAGGCCCAAACCCATTTCCAAACGACTTTGTTGGTCCCTTGCATATCTATGGACAACTCTTTAACTAACTTGTTTCTTAGAACTAGTCGTGAAGATTGGAATTACAACTTAGTCCAGTCAAATATTGTGTGACTAATAAGTTTTCTTAGGGTCGACAACCTATTTCCCCCTCCAAACTTTCATTTAACAAAAGATCAACCCAAACTTTGTCTTTCTATCTAATTTCACACAAAATCAAAGTAAAAAACTTAATTGCACATTAAATAGAATTAAATATGCATTTATACCTGAATGAAAGTAAAAATATCTAATTGCACATATATGTATGGTAAATACGGTATACTGTTTACCAATCTATTGTTAGCAATTTTAAAATTCTACTTAAAGGGAAGTAACCCCTTATGGACCCTAAAGCTTCATAATTTTCGAACCACTATGGATCGGACAATTAATTTGGAATTGTGTTGCAGAGTCAAGAGTCATTATTGCCTAATGAACAGAGTGTTTCATGTGGATTCTTGATCAAAATATTAAAATCTTCGGTATTATTGCAATTTAGAGAAGGAAAAATGATAGAATTCAGTAAGAGAATCAGAGAGAAGCTAGAAGAATCAAATGTAGCTGAACTCTTAATTAGAGCCCGAGAATGAGATGAAACATTTTTTGACATGGTTCAAACCTTAATCGATGAGTTTTGTTACACAAACACAGAAAAGAGACACGCTTGATTGTTCAGTCGATGTCAATGAAGGAAATGAATTTGTTTCAGAGGTTTTGAAAGCAAATTTGCCAAGTTAATTGATGGATACTTGGCTGAAATTGCTAGAATTGAATCCAATTTGTCTCCTTTAAAGTTCATCACACTTGCTGAAAAGGTTTCCAATTTCCCAAGATCATCACATAATGGAGTTTATGGGGCCATTGATAAGTTCTTAAAGGTAAATTCTACTCTCAAATTCCAATTTTTAAAGTTGTAGTTTTTGGATTGAAGTTAGGATCGAATAATCAAATGCATAAAATTTCTATCGATTGAAACTCAATTTTCACTTTTGAAAAACAGATAGCGAATAGAAATTCATATGGGAAAATTTTTTTCTCTCGGATCAGAGTAGATAGCGGCGGGTCAAATATGTGTTGGTCTATGTGTTCGGTATGGTAAACCAACAACAAACCAATGAAACCGAAGTAGATGTGCAATCAGGTCTTATACTTTTTAATATAGGTGCAATTAAGTTTTTAACTTTGATTTGGGGCGGAATTAGATAGAGTGTCAAAGTTTGGGTTGATGTGTTGTTATATGATAGTTTGAAAAGAGAAATAGATCGTCGACCCTTTTTTTTATAACTTTAAAATCAACAAAATAAAATATTTAACTTTTATAACATATGTAGTTATTATTAATATTTTAGTTTCGAAAAAGCTAATTTTGGTCCCGTATTATTTTTCATTTAAGATTAGTAATTATTTTAGTTAATTTTCTTAAATAAAATTTAAAATCATGTATAGTCCACCAATAAAATTTATAAGAAAAATTAAGTAAATATCATAATATTAAAAACTAATTAAGAAAGTAGCATATTTTGGCTTTTCTGGCCTCCCACACAAATCGATGGCCCACCTTTTTAACAAAAAATAATATTATAATCTCACATTCTCTTTATTAACATACAAGGACCCACATTTACGTATATTAGACAGGTATACCGATTGTATGTATATATTTTTGTTGATAACAAAATAAATACCTATAAAAATATTTAATTATATGCAAAAATTTAATTGCTTAGGTACATGTAAAAAGTACTAATAATCATCAACATGTTAGGCACATACAAAAAACCAATAGGGTTAAGGTCCTTTGTTATAGCAATGAAGGTTATGGGCCATCTGAAAAATCCTTTCGATGTGGATGTTCCCAAAGTAATATTATCAATGAACGTGCTGCCCGAATTATCTACCCGAGCGAGATGCACCACCGTATTTTGATGATTCCGATGAAGACCTCGAAATTGAAGGTTGGTTTGGGAGTATTAGTTAACGAATTTGTTTATGGGTAATAACTTTTTTAGCTACTAAATATAAAAATGTCTGCAAAAATTTGTTTCAAATAAGGTGCACCAAGCTATGAGGGCTATTGATTACGATGGTGCATAAATATTTATTAGGGGGTTGATTAAGAACAAGTATGTGGCTTTTGGACGCAGCCCGGGAGCAAGCGAAGTGAGGCGATATGTACGTATATCTTGGTTTATCATGAATAAATTTATAGTTTTACTGATAACAATAAATTTAACATGTATTCATAATGTTATTTACATGTTTTATGTTTGCAATTGCGAAAGGACTGCAAATAAAATTTTTGCGGTTATTACGTATATAAGTATGCAAAAAAAATATGAATCAAGTAACTAATTTATTTGAAGTCAATTGATTCATTTGTAGATATTATTAGAAACAAGTTAAAGAACTTGATGCTTAAGAATCCCTGATTCAAAATGAAGTACACAGAACATAAATAGACACAATCAATACGCCAAAACACATACTCATGCCTAGTTATATAGTAGGGAGGCAAGCATAAATCTTCAAAAATCATGTTCTAACTCAGAATTGAGCCCAGTTTTGCCAGTTATGCAGTTATCGGATCTTCATCTCCAGCTACAGAGAAGTCTGGTGAGATGATGGACTGGTCGTTAAACTTCAAACAAAATTTTTGTAGTTATTCTGTATATAAGTATGCAATAAAATATGTATCGAGTAAATAATTTTTTTGAAGTCAACTGATTTGTTTGCATATATCATTGGAAACAAGTTGAAGAACTTGTTGCTTAATAACTTCTGATTCAAAACAAAGTACACAAAGCAGAAATAGACACAATCAATACGCTAAAACACATAGTCCGACCCAGTTATACAGTAGGAAGCAAACACAAATCTTCGAAAAGCATGTTCTAACTCAGACTCAGGCCCAGTCATGCCAGTTACACAGTTTTGTGGTTATCATGTCTTCCTTTCCAGCTATAGAGAAGTCCGGTGAGATGATGGATAAGTCGTTAAACTACAAATAAAAGTTTTTCGGTTCTTATATATATAAGTAGGAAAAAAAATATGTATCAGATAACTAATTTATTTGAAGTCAACTAATTCGTTTGCATATACCATGGGAAACAAGTTGAAGAACTTGCTGCTTAAACTCACCAACGAAATACACCTATACCACACCCATAAATCAAACGAAATCAAATTCTAAAACTCATCAAAACCCAGACCACACCAGAAATCAAACAACAACACAAACCACACCCAAAAATCAAATGAAATCAGAATTGGTTTTCAGGCATAGAAGTTGAAGAACAAAGATGAGATTTTGTAGACGAAATAACCCTAACTTAGGAAAATCGGTTCCACATCATGCAATTATAAAAAAACATGAGCCACAACATCTAGTAAATAGAATAGACTATACTACCTTTTCTTTTTTCGTAGAACAAACTGGTCAGAGAAGAAGAAGAGAGAGTACGACTTCTAAATTTTTGTTATGAAAGAGATATTTTCAGTTCCAAAAAAAGAAATACGTGGTGCAGATATTTAACTAATAAAACTTCTAGTTATCATCTTTATAATAATGTAGGGTCATAATAGCCATAATTTTATGCACAGTAGTCTATGGTTTTAGAGTAGACCTGAGAACTGATTTCAATAATTTTATGTGATATTCATTGCAATTTCTTAATTTTATATACGGTTTATCTAGTCTTTGAGTTTGTCTTTATAGGAAAATTAAGTGAATATCATATATATATGAAAACTAATTAAGCAATTAACATACATTTATCAAAATTAGGTAACTAGAAGTGGGTCATGTGTGTTGCTATACCAAAATGAATCTTGAAAAATTAAACTACTTGTTTGTGAAGAATGAATCACCAGATATTTGATGCCCCACATAAATCTTCTCTTCCTTCTCATAGAAACAAACAAAAGATTATTTTATTCTCAGCCAAATTGACCTTTAGCTAAAACTATATGAACTAAAATATTATTTTTTTCATTTCCTTTTTACTTACACAAAGTCATCGCTTAATGGCCACTTCCTCTTTACTAACACAAACGCACTTCGAAACCCACTTTCATGATGTTTACACGTTCGTCTCATATTTATAGTACCCTATGGTTGTAAATGATTTTTTTGAGTTAGGGTTTAGTTCCAAAATAGGACTCACTTATGTTCATTGATATCATTTTCTCGGTAACCCTCTAAGTTTTTAAGTTAGTTCCAAAATCGAGTAGTGAGGAATAAAAACCTTTTTGTGATTGATTTTTTATTTATTTATAGATCTATGTATATGTGAAAATATACAAAAATCAAAGAAAAAATAGTGAATATAACAAAAGTTATCAATAGCCATCATATTTAGTGTTGCATGTCAGCTAAAACTCTCATGAAGAAGATGATGATGACTTGGCAAATTTTTCCTTTATTAAAAATAATAAAAATGTTTATCATATAATAATTTTGTTAACCGCTAATGTATTTGCTAGATAGATAATATATGTATTAACGCATAACATATCTATTAATCAAATATATGATTATCAGATATGAATATTAGATAATATATTTGATGTTCTTTTTAGGGTTGGAAGTATGATGTGTAACTGTGATACAACAACAGTATATGTACTACGCTTTCGAAAAATCTAACCATTTATTTATCAGTTAATATAAATATATAACCGATAACTATTATTTTACTTGATAATTATCTAGTTATCAGTTAACTTATCTGTCAACTAGTGATATTAGATAATTACCATCATTATATGAGTTATGTATTACCAGATCACTAAATCTGAGTTGTTATATGTTTTAGAATTTTTTGTCGGATATAAGTTAACTAATAACTAGATATATATAAGGAAATACTTACAAGGTTAAAACCGTAATACATATATTACTCTTTTTTAGTTAAAACCAATTTTCATTATCAAATTTAGTAATATTTAAGTGACAAAAAATTCTAACACATATAACAAAGTAGATTTAGTGGTAATACATAACTCAAATAATGATGGTAATTATCTGATATCAGTAGATAATAGATAAGTTAATTGATAATAAATGTTAACTAATAAATATCTCTAATAATGATGGTGACTATCATGGAGGTTTAAATTAGTGATTAAGAAATAATTTAATTGATAACCAGAAAATTATCAGATAAACAAAGATCAGTTAATATTTTATATTAGTGGATAAATAAATAGTTAGAAGTTAATGAGATTTGTATGATTTTTTTATATACATATAAGAAATATAAACATTTAAATGAAAGATATTTGTAGGCGCCCCAACAAAGGTAAACCAGATCTCTTTTGTTTTCTGAATCATCGGTAATGTACTAAGGAGATGAAAGATAAAACTCCCAGACAAGTAGGCTTTGCGGGAAAATATAGCAACTCTTTCAATGGGTAGATCATAAGGTATTGGATCTCGCCCTCATCAACAACATCCAATAGAAAACGGTTAGTAGCAACTTTCAGATTGACTTCATCCCCAAGAGAATCACGACCATGAGCGATTATATGTGAAGGAAATTGGTTTGGAACCAAAACACTCCATATTACAGATAACACTAGTGTTAACGGGAAACAAAACAATGACACTGGTAAGTAATTGATATCTGTAAACGGATTTAAAAACAGATAATATGCGCTATAAAATTGTGGAAATTGCCATAAACAACAACACAAAATAAATTACATATCTCTTATTACAGTTACACCTCATAGTTCCAACATTAATGAGATGCAAAAAGATAGAGATTAGAAACAAAATATCAAACAATAAAAATGTTAACTGACAGTTAATATATATATATATATATATAAATGTTACTATTTTAGTATAGCCAATAACAATAACATTATCTGATAACGAGATACCATATGAATACAGAACGCAACACTAGACAATAAACTCAACCCGGAACACTCACCTCAGACCAAAATTAGGAACACAAAATTAGGAAATCACCCCAACGCTAAATGAAACCAAGATCAATAATGAATCCTCGTATAATGATTGAGTGTACCTCCCAAATGTAGAACTTGGCTTCTAAAAGAGGAAGAAATAACCCAGGAGCTAGAACTGTGCGAAGCCACGAAAAGAAGCTTAACTAGAGGTGAGACCGAGACAAATTATATGACAGAAGATCAGGGCCTACAGCTTCCAAAAATGGCGAAATCGGAAAAAAAATCTGACTAATTTAACACCTTAATAGAATCCATGAAAAAACCAAACCTCGATTAGGTCTTAAGCGTGTAGACACATAACGAGACCACCTATACTCGGAAACCAACTCAAATGAGTCGAGTATACGATCGAAACCAAAGAGGAACCACATCAAGCCCACGATATAACAAATACCAAGAGATTTATTAAAGAAACACTAAATCGAACATAATTTTGAATCTTATTGAAAATGAAACCAAATTAAGATCCACACCAATTAAACCCTAGATCTAAAAGAAGGAAGAGAAATGAAAAAGAAGGAAAACGTCACCCAAAAGTAGCCAAAACCGGTGAGGACAAGAAATTCAACAAGGGAGATGAGAACTTCACTATGGTGGACCAAAGCCCGACAGTGAAGAATAGTGAAAACCAAGTGAGGGAGAAAAGAGCCTGGACCCACGGCTTGAAGCAAAACCAGCCTCTATGAAGTAGGCAAGACCATCAAACCAACTCAACCAGCACCGCCAATCAAAGCACCAAAAAGAGCTAAACGTGATGACATAGTGTGAGCTACCCTTTGACGAAACACACCACCGCTAGCTAGAAAGAGAGTAGATCGACGAGAAAGAGCAAAAAAGGTGAACAGCGTCGGTATTGTTAGAGTCACTAACCAAAGTTCACCAAAACTAAAAATCGAAGAGTTACAACGGCTACTAGGTTAAATCACGTGAAATATCTCTGAAAAAGAGAAAGATCAAGCCCGCTTCACGATTACTTCTAAAACCATGTATACAAAAGCTATGAACTGGTCTTTGATTATTCAAAAATGTATTAAAAATTTACAGAATTTTGAAATTTTTTTACTAAATTTACACTGCTTTTTTTTTTTGTCAGTATGCATTCTTATCTGCAGATAATTTGATAACAAAATGTCCAAGATTTTACTATTTGATTATCCTTTGGGAACGTGGTCTAACCACATTATACAATTTTCTTTAATAAACTACAAATAAATAAAGAGTAAAATAATTATTTATTTAAGGTAAATTTTCTAAATTTATAAGCTCCAAAACAAATTCATTATCTTTTATTAAAACTGAATTTATAAGAACCAAATAATTTAATGAAATCTGACCCAAAAAATCAAAGAATTATGTAACTGTATAATAGAATTTGACATTTGAAAAATCGGATTACAGATCATAATTCATCAATTATTTGTTAAAAATATTTTTTATTATTAGATAAATTAAAAGAACTCTCAAAAACATTTTCCTAAATTATATAATACAAGTGAGGAATGACAAAAGATGAGTATACTTGGCTGAGGACAAGGCTACGATATGGCTCCAGGTTGAAAAAAAAAAAGTAACATTGAGGTTCATTATTCCACTTAGGAACCGATCTCTGACAGATGAAGTGGATTTTAGACCATTAGCGATATCTCCATCTTTTACTACTTATAAGAGTTTTACGAATCGATTTTGGAATGATTCAAAGTACTTTTTGGAATTATGATAGTATTGTTTCTTAGGTACTATTCGTTACATTTGGAGGTTGAAGCTCTACTATGGGCGATGATATTGCTTATCTCCCTCAAAAATTCTGAAGTAGCATTCATAACAGATTATGTCAAAATATTAAGATGATTGAAGACCCATAAGATTGGTTAGCTTAGGCAAAATTTATGGCACCTTAAGAACCTTTTGCATTTTCTTTCCCTTCCCTTTTGGTGATCCCTTATTCTTTTAACTACAAAGCACATTTCTTATCCAAAATATTAAAGGGTTTAGGAATCTGTATCTTGTAAACAATGAGTCTAAATGGTAATAGCTGAATCTGGCTTAATGTGGAATCTGGCTGAATTTTTGTTTTATTTTTCAGTGGAATATGACTGAATAAGTTAAAATCAAATGGTAACAGAGAAATATGGCGGAATTTGGTGGAATTTAAAGTATTAGTTTAGTAAAAAAAAAATAAGTTAAATTAAGTTGGAAAAAGTAAACATAATATTGTGCCTAGTTAAACAACTTAATTTTTTTTTTTTTGTTAGTAATTGGATCCACAATATCCGATCTATAGCTTAGCTCAACCTTTAAAATTCGTATTTAATCTACTAACTTGTAGAGGAAAGGAATCAAACCCTAAATTTTATAATCATTAGCTGTGTCATCCTAACCACCAGACTGAGAAGAACTCGACAATTGAACAACTTAAATTAAAAAAAATAAATTATTGAAAAACTTAATTAATATTTAAAAGTTAAATAATAATCAAAAATTTTATAAAAAATAAACCTCCAAAATATTGGTTAATATATATATATATATATATATATATATATAAGTAACCTATAAATTCAATATGAATGTATCAAATCCATTTAGAATTGACTAAATAGTCGAATGAAACCTAGATTCATATAGCTAAAAAATCAAATCTGAACATGCGTAAAAATGAATGAGATATCCAAGATACATGAAATACAATTATATACTTAAAAATTATTGTTTTTAATAAATAAATAATATTTAAATATCTAAAATTATAACTATAAATTTGATTATATTACTATTCATTTTGGAATGAAATAATAAAAAAATCAAAAATATTCAAATCTTTACTTAAATTTTGAATTTTGTTATATATTTTTTTTACTAAATCTTAATTTGTTTTAATTTTGAAAGAAAAAACATAAATTCAAATCTGATCAAAACCGAGTAATCCACATAAAATTTGGATCTTTAACAAACTAGCACAATCAACCCATACTCTATCTATATCAAACCAAACTTAATCTAGAAAATATGTTTGAATAGGTGTTTAATGACTAAACTCAAAAACCTGAAAAATTGAAAAGTATGATCTGAATCCGCATGGGTCCTGAATGTCCATATTTAACGAGGGGATACACATCTTAGTTTGTTAGTTATAATTAATTATGTATTTACTAAGTAATAGTTAAAATTTTAAATAATATAAAAAAGTTGTAGGATTGTAGAATGGTGGAATTGTTGTATATGCAAATAGTAACCGTTGAATTGTGGAATGGGCTGAATTCAGCTGAATCTAACTGAATAACTAAAAATGTATGTTACCATTTAAACACAATATTTTTCCCTTCAGTTTGTTTTTTTATCAACTTAATATTCCATAAAAGAGGAATCTACAAAACCTATAAAGTTATACACAGCCTAAAACACAAGCTCATCTTTCCATCAGGTTTGATTATTAAGGCCTTAATTGATAAAAAATTTTGTTGAGTATAATGTTTTTGTAGTAATCAATCATATTTGAGAAATTTAAAATAAACAAATATGATTGGTTCTTACAAAAACATTATGCTTAACAAAATGTCTTACCAATCATGATCTAAATATGAGGTAGAAATTTTTTTTTTAAAATTACATAATACGAAAGATTATAATAAGACATGATTGGATATTTAGATGGTTGCTGTCTTTTATAAAGAAAGTGGGATTTTTAATAGCATTTAATGACTAGATTTCACCGAATGATTCGACAGCTAATGTTATTTCGTCCGGGCATTGTACGCCGCCGGCGAGTAATTCCGGAAAGGTTTATAATATTTTTAGCAACGTACACGGAAAGCACACGAGGAAGGAGGTAACAATTGTATCTAATCATTAATTTCCGTTTTCACACCTCTCGCAGAAACTTCCAAAACAGAAAACAAAAAACAATACAAACAGACAGCTTTGCCTTACTTGAAGACTTCTCATTATTTTAAATACTTAAACAAATAAATAAATAAATAAAATCGGAGTGGTTTCTAATTCTTACCAATCTCCTTCGCGGATTTTTGTCTGAGAAAACCTAATTTGAATCGGTGGAGGTGAAAATGATTAATTTGTTTTACGAATTTTTCTTGTCTTTTCTTTCTGTTTTTATTTTGTGGGTTTTTGATTTTTTGTGTCTGATTTTGATTTTTAGATGGAACCGTCGGAGAATAGTGGCGACGGTTCAGATTTCGATAGTTCGAAGTTGGAGACGGCGGAGAAGATAATACTTCGGTGGGACTCGTCGGCGTCTGAGGAGACAAGAGGTAAGATGATTTTCCAAAGCGATCGTGATGAGGTGGATCGGTTCTTACGAGCCGTTGATGAAATCCAACGGTCCTTGTCTTCTGTCTCCTTCTCCTCTTCTCCTGCCGCCACTGCCGCAGCCGATGACCACGAGGTTAAAGCCAATTCAGCTATCCAAATCGCCATGGCTAGACTCGAAGACGAGTTTCGCAACATTCTTCTCTCCAGTACATCTGTTTTCGAGCCTGATTCTCTTTTTCTCGAGGAATCAGTCTCTCCGTCTTTGCACGTCGAGGTTGGAGAAGATAGCATCGTGAATACCGAAGAAGAAGAAGAAATAAACTCGCCTGGTGGTTCGGGTTCAAGCCGGTTATCACGTAGAAGAAGCAGCTACAGATCCACAAGCAGCATACGAGAAATGGATCTGATATCGCCGGAGGCAGTCTCTGACCTAAGATCGATTGTTCAGAGGATGGTCGCCGCCGGTTACTCCCGGGAATGCATCCAAGTCTACGGAAATGTTCGGAAATCCGCCATGGAAACAATATTCAAGCAGCTAGGGATTGTGAAGATAAGCATTGGTGATGTTCAGAGGCTCGAATGGGAAGTCGTTGAAGCGAAGATCAGGAAATGGATCCGTGCAGCGAAGGTTTGCATTAGGGTCGTATTCTCAAGCGAGAAGAGACTTTGTGAGCAGCTGTTTGACGGTATATGCACTGCCATGGATGAGACTTGCTTCATGGAGACGGTGAAAGCTTCTGCTCTGAGACTTTTCACTTTCCCTGAAGCTATAAGCATCAGTAGAAGATCTCCTGAAAAGCTTTTCAAGATTCTAGATTTACACGATGCTCTCACGGATATGTTGCCAGATATTGAAGCAATCTTTGACTCAGAGTCATCAGATACTATTCGTGTTCAAGCAATAGAGATTCAATCGAGACTAGCGGAAGCAGCAAGAGGCATACTTTCGGAGTTTGAGAATGCTGTTCTTCGTGAACCTTCAATTGTTCCTGTCCCTGGAGGAACGATTCATCCACTGACAAGGTATGTGATGAACTACATCGTTATGATCTCTGATTATAGGCAAACGCTGGATGATCTTATCATATCGAATCCCTCTACTGGGTCTGATCCAAACACACCAGATATGGATTTTACAGAGCTAGAGAGTAAAACCCCATTGGATCTGCATTTGATATGGTTGATTGTGGTCTTGCATTTCAACTTGGAAGAGAAATGCAAGCACTATAGAGACACATCTCTAGCTCATATATTCATCATGAACAACATCCATTACATTGTTCAGAAAGTGAAAAAGTCACCAGAGTTAAGAAAAATGATAGGAGATCATTATCTAAGGAAACTCACAGGGATATTCAGACACGCAGCCACAAAGTATCAGAGAGCAACATGGGTGAGAGTACTAAATAGCCTGAGAGATGAAGGGTTACATGTGAGTGGGAGTTTCTCCTCAGGTGTATCAAGAAGCGCACTGAGAGAGAGGTTTAAGGCATTCAATACAATGTTTGAAGAGGTTCACAGGACTCAATCCACATGGTCAGTTCCAGATCCTCAGCTGAGAGAGGAACTCCGAATATCTCTATCCGAGCATCTAATTCCAGCTTATAGATCGTTTCTTGGAAGGTTCAGAGGTCATATAGAGAGTGGAAAACACCCTGAAAACTACTTGAAGTATTCAGTTGAAGATATAGAGACCATCGTTCTTGATTTCTTTGAAGGATATACCACACCGCCACACTTGAGGAGACGATAAACGAAGATCAAAACCTGCGAGTTCGTCTTCTCCCGTTCTTTCTTTTCTGCCACAATAGGAGGATGTTATAGAATAGAACCATTCTTTGAATTTTTCTTCATGGGTTTTTTCTCGGTGAGATAATCTCTCCAGGTAAAACCTTAATATATATTTGTGTGTTGTTGTGCCAATATGTCTTCTTTTAATCAAAGTCCTGATTGATCAATAACGATTTAAATTCCACACTGCACCATGTCCTCTGCTCTTTTGCTTCCATTGTAGTTTTTGTTTATACAGTTTGGTTATATCTTTTGGCCAGCGTTAAGCTTTCTTCAAGAATTTATTCATTCCATTTCAGACCAATTCAATATTGGGAAAGAAACTGCAATATTTTTCTCTTTAAAATGTAAAATAGATCCGAAGACAAAAGGTACGCTGTTTTGTCAATTTTTTACCCAAATGAAACATAAGACTTGCGTCAAACCCCGAAATCAACACATCTCCATCCGAACACCAAGAAGGCTCATCATAAAACTTGCGAGCCAAAGCAGAGCATCAAGCCAAGAATAAATAAGGGCACGATCCAGTTTAATCAAAGTCGAGAAACTCCATTCTCTTTCTCATTGTTCCTCTCAGCTCACTTGCTTCCCTCTCCACCTTTTGCGCCTACACAACACACAGTTTCCCCAAAACCAAATCGTCAGCACGTACACCACATCACGAGTCAAATTCAGCTAAACGATTTTGTTACTAATGTGTGAGAGTTAAAACATGTGATGTGATGCCTTACCCTTTTGATCTCTGCCTCCGAGACGCAAATCATATGTGGAGGAAGCTCTTCTCTCTCCGTGTCCTGACACATGGTTTAAGACCAAACTCAGGGAATTGGAAACACAAAGTAAGATAATAAAAACTTAAACAAGGAGAAGTCTTACCAGCTCACCAATCAGTACAACATTCTCGCCACGGATTACATAAAGGCCTAAAGGAATGTCACAGTATTGTTCACCAACAATTACCCTCTCGCATGCACCTTCTAGAACTGCATTGGCTGTGTATATACAACGAACAAAGCATGGTTTATATTTCTCTCTCATTCACATTAGCCTAAATGTAGGAGAATGAAAAGAAAAGTGAATACCGAATTGATCAAAGGAACGGAGTGTTCCCATTAGCTTTCTACCATCTCTAAGGAGCACAAGTAGTTTCCCTGCATCATCCAGAGTAGAGCCATCCATAAGTAACTAATATAGAATGACTCATATTTCAAAACCAAGCATAATTCCAAATGAGATTAAAAGTAGAACCATATCCAAAAGCATTGCAAAATTAAGAGCATGAGACTTGAAACTCAAAGTACCAATGTCGAAAGAACTTGAATTCAGATCTTCAAGCCGATAAAAAATGAGAATAACCACAGGTTAAAGAACATACATTCTTAAATTGAATGAAGATTGAGCCACCAATCCATCACTTATCTCATGCATGCTAAAAAAGCTCAACATTGATTATCGATGAGCAGTAAGATTTGACTAGATAAACAAACTAACGTTTCGAAACACAATCTCTTAGTTTCGAAGTGTTTCTTTGCGATTGAACAATTCAATACCAAAATTAACAAATATTGAATAAGGCCGCAGAAAATACTGCCTAACTATCCAATAGAACTTAAAAACAAACACAAGAAACAGTGAATTGTTTATAAAATTCAGCTCCGTAATGCGTTCAGAGTAATTAAGCCGCTTCCTTTTTAATATACATACATACGCTTCAACAAATCCATGAATAGAGAGAAGGAGAGAAGGAATTACTATCGAGATAACTGGCAAGTGAGGTTGAAAGATAAATATCTTCAGGAGCAGCCCAAGACATCGCTACTGACTCTATTCGCTTTGAAATTGAAGAAAGGTTTCGGTCGCACACAACTGATAATATCCTCAGATTCCAGTTACGAAAAAGAAAAAAGAAAGGCGAAAAGAGAAATCTAAATTAGGGTTTTGACCAAAGGGTTTTGAAGAGATAAAAGATTGGGACTTTCTTCAGCTCCAGATCGAAAATAGACAAGGCTTCGTCAAAAAAATATAAAAGTCAGATCCGATCGAATATGGATGAAAAACTCGGAGAAATAATGAGAGCGAGCAAATCGTCCACTGCCCTTAAAACGAGTGTATACAATCACGCAAACAAGTCACCTCTTGTAAAAACACTCCTTTTTTTTTTCTTCGGTCAAACATAAAAACACTCCAAAAATCTAGGGAAGATAAAAAAAAAAAGAAAAATTGTCAATTAAACAACGATTTACAAAATTCGGCTGATTAAACGATAGATTCCAAATCTGGTCAATTAAACTAATAATTTACCGTTGACTATAAAAAAACACTAAAGTTTGGGTTGACTCGGCCAATTGAACATTCCGAAAATCCTAAATTTAAAATTTCTCTAAATTCGAAAGCCAAATCGATTTTTGAAAGTTCGATTCAGTTCTTATCTTCATTTTAATGAACACCTAAGCTTGATTTTCTCTTTTCTTTCAAGAATGATTTTAAATTTGAGTTTCTTTAACACATATATCCATAAATTTGAAGTTCAAATTTGAGCTCATTCTTGAAAGAAAAGAGAAATCAAGGTTACGGGTTCATTAAAATGAAAATAAAAACTGAATTGAACTTTCAAAAATCGATTTGGCTTTCGAATTTAGAGAAATTTTAAATTTGGGATTTTCGGAATGTTCAATTGGCCGAGTCAACCCAAACTTTAGTGTTTTTTTTAAGTCAACAGTAAATTAGTAGTTTAATTGACCATATACGGAGTTTGTAGTTTAATCAGTCGGATTTTGTAAGTTAGTTGTTTAATCGACAGCTTTTGGAGGATAAATTTTAATGAATTTAGAAATCCTTACAAAATCATGTGTTATTAATCAATTATTTTAAAATATATTCAAATCATGTGTTATTCAAGTATTGATTTTGAAATATATATTCAAAATCATGTGTTATTCAAGCATTCAAATCTAGTCTATTTGATTTTCAAATTCACTTGATCTGATTTTAAAATCTAAGACATTTAGAAATTCTTATAGATTTTTAAATCCATTAAAATCTACCATCCAAAAAACCTCTCTTATATGTATCAATAATTACTCAAATAACCTTATAAAAATTCTAAACTATCATTAATTAAAAAATGTCACATCAGTGTGTCCATTTGAGCAAACTTTGCCACACTAAAAGAGACCCAACATGATATAGTTAGGAAGAAAGGGTAGAGTTTGCGGTTAGTATGGTAGAGTTAGCTTGAGTTTTAGAAGTAGTTTGGTAGATTTACTCTGGAAGATTAGGTTAGTATGATAGAGTTTGCGTGAATTTTAAAATTAGTTTAGTAGAGTTTGGTCTATGAGTTTTTATTAATGTGGTATAATTTGGTGTATGAGTTTTAATTAGTTTGGTTTTATGAGTTTTTATTAGTATGGTAGAGTTTGGACTATGATAGTTTGGTAAAGTTTGTAGAGTTTGCTCTGGAAGGTTAGGACAATACGGTACAATTTGCTTGAATTATAGACTCAGTTTGGCAGAGTTTGCTCTGGAAGGATAGGATAGTGTGGTAGAATTTACTTGAATTATAGACTCATTTTGACAGAGTTTGCTCTGGAAGGATATGATAGTGTGGTAGATATTGCTCGAATTGTAGACTCAGTTAGTCAAAGTTTTCTCTCAAATGTTACGATAGTGTGGTAGAGTTTGGCAGAGTTTAAGGTGACGTTTGGTAGAGTTTGCTATAAAATTTAATGTTAATTTGGGAGAGTTTAGGGTGACATTTGATAGAGTTTGGTTGAGTTTAAGGTGATGTTTGGTTGAGTTTGCTCTAGAAATTTATATCAGTTTGGTAGAGTATAGGGTGACATTTTAAGGTGACGTTTGGTAGAGTTTAAGGTGACGTTTGGTAGAGTTTGCTCTAGAAATTACTGCTGACTTAGTAGAGTTTGTTCTAGAAATTTATATTAGTTTAGGAGAGTTTAGGGTGACGTTTGGTAGAGTTTGGTAAAGTTTGCTCCATAATTTAATGTTAGTTTGGTAGAGTTTGCTCTAAATGTTTATATTAGTTTGGTAGAGTTTAGGGTGACATTTGATAGAGTTTAAGGTGATGTTGGTAGAATTTGGTATAGTAGTTAATGTTAGTTTGGTAGATTATGTTCTCGAAGTTAATGTTAGTTTGGTAGAATTTGTTATAAAAGTTTATAATAGCTTGGGAGAGTTTAGGGTGACGTTTGGTAATGTTTAAGGTGATATTTGGTAGAGATTGCTCTAGAAGTTAACGTTAGTTTCGTAGAGTTCTCTCTAGAAGTGTATACTAGTTTGGGAGAGTTTAGGGTGATGTTTGGTCGAGTTTAGTAGAATTTAAGGTATCGTTTGGTAGAGTTTGCTCCAGAAATTAATGTTAGTTTGGTATAGTTTGCTATAGAAGTTTTTATTAGTTTGCTAGAGTTTATGGTGACTTTTGGTAGAGTTTGCTTTAGAAGTTATTGTTAGTTTGATAGAGTTTGTTCTAGAATTATATATTATATTTGTGAGAGTTTAGGGTGACATTTGGAAGAGTTTTGTAGAGTTTAGGGTGATGTTTGGTAGAGTTTAAGAAGACAAGTGGTAGAGTTTGCTCTAGAAATTAATGTTAGTTTGGTAGAGATTATTCTAGAAGTTCATGTTAGTAGAATTTGCCCTAGAAATATATATTAGTTTGATAGAGTTTAGTGTGACGTTTGGTCGAGTTTGGTCGAGTTTAAGGTGACGTTTGGTAGAGTTTGCTCTAAAATTTTAAAGTGGCGTTTGGTAGAGTTTAAGGTGACGTTTGGCAGAGTTTACTCTATAAGTTAATATTAGTTTGGTAGAGTTTCTCTAGAAGTTAATGTTAGTTTAATAGAGTTTAGGTCAAATTTAAGGCTTAGGTTGGTAGAGTTTAAGACTTTGTTTGGTAGAATTTAGGTTACCGTTTGATAGAGTTTGCTTTAGAAGTTTGGTAGAGACCCATCATGGGAGAGTTTCGTAGAATCAGTAAAATTTGGGGTTGGTTTGGTAGAATTTGCTCTAAAAGTTGTTGTTTTTCTTTTGTCAACGGTAGATGATATTATAACAAACCATGAGGGTAAAGAGTTATATCAAAAAATCATAAGTTGTCTCCCTTATATGACAGGCAAGAGTATCTGCTTTATGACTAAGAGACCAGGGAATAACATAAAGAGAGAGATAATGAAATAAAGAACTTAGCCTCAAGAATTCTTCCTGGTAGGGGATGAAAGCCGGCCACTCCTCTAGATGATTTATGATCTTCAAAATCGTCGCACAATCTGTCGATATCTCCACCTCTATGATTTGTAGCGTCAAGAGAGATTCCATTGCCTATAGAACAACTTCAACCTCTGCGTGAAGTGCAGAAAGACTCATGTGGACTCCTCGAGCCCCCATGTACTCTCCTTCCACTAAATCTGGAAAGCAGAAACAACCTAAACTCATTTGATAGTCGGTATTCTTCCAAGAAGCGTCCACAAAATATTTGTAGTCTGTGAAACTTGGATTAGATGTGGAAGGAACAGCCAATGAAGACTTTTTAATACTGGTATGAACTTCTAAGGGAACTCTAAGGTCTTTAAGTTCATTTTGAGCAGCAGACTATTCCTGATAGTCTGCTTCCACTTGAATAATTATGTTACGGGGATCTGTGTCTTGATTTGGAAAAAAATGATCATTCTGTGCTTTTCAAATGTGCCAAATTATCCATGGGAAAATGTTGGTTTCATCTTGATTAGGTAGTTGTCAAAACAAATAATCAAGATTATACCAAATAGATTCACCATGAAAAAACTCTGACGCATAAGGGATACAGAAGAGAGCCTAAGTTTGAAGCACTATTGGACATTCAAAAAGGACGTGATTAATAGTCTTATTTTCTGCACCACAACGTGTGCATCTAGTGTCGCAATTTATTCCTCTCTGAGTCAAATTCTGTTTAACTGCAGTACAACCTGATAAGGCTTGCCAAAAAAATGTTGAATTTCATTTGCACAATTCAATTTCCAAATTTTGTTATGCAAGGCTTGAAAATTTCGACCATATTGCCCCACTTCTAGCAAGGAAAAAGATTATTTAGTTTGATACCCAGATTTGACAGAGTATCGCCCTATTTTAGTAAAATACCAACCCTAGTAATCGGGTCGCTGCCGCCTGGAAATGGGGATTCCCAATATTAATTGGACATCTCTAGGCTCGAAATACTGACGAACTAAAAATTCTTTCCAAGATCCAGAACTATGATCAATGAATTGATCAACAGTTAAATCAAGGAACAAAATCAGGTTCGAAGTAGTGGCAGGCCGGGGAACAATATCTGGTATCCACGAATCTTTCTAGACCTCAATTGTTTTACCATCACCAATTTTCCTAATGAGACCTTTAGAGACTAAATATCTAGCAGAAGAAATACTTTTCCAACCATAAGAAGGAGAAGCATTCAACTTTGCTGTTAAAGGATATTGATCCTTGTAATAACGTTCTTCATCACTTTCGCAAAACGTGATTCGGGAAAATCAAGTAGTCACCATAGTTGTTTGGCAAAAAGGGCCGAATTGAATTCCTCCAAGGCTCGAAAACCCAACCGTCTTTTAGATTTTGGTTTACATAATTTTTTTCATTTTTTCTAGTATATACCTGTGGAAGTTTCTGAATTTGACCACCAAAAGTTTTTTACTGCTGAATTTGACTTTATAATAACCGACTTAGGTAATCGGTAACATGAGATTACATAAGTTGGTAATGCTGTAAGAACCGATTTGATTAGGACCTCCTTTCCAGCTTTTGATAGAAATTTGGAAAACCAACTATTTATCCTTTCCTAAAGCTTTTCTCGCACAAAAGCAAAAACTTTTGTTTTGGCTCCACTTATGTTTTCTGGAAGACCTAAGTATGAGCTCATACCTCCAGTATTGGTAATCCCGAGAATCCGATGTAACTCCATTTTATGACTATCTGGGACAGCAAGTCCAAACTGGATGGATGATTTGTCAAAATTAATTTGTTGACCAGAGACTAGTTCATACTCTTTGAGTATTTTTCATATTTGTGTAGCTTCATCTTTTGAAGCTTTGCAAAATAATAGACTATCGTCCACAAACTAAAGATGAGAAATATTTGGACTTGCACGTGCAATTGATAAACCCGTAATGTGTTTTTGTTGCTTAGCATGTCGCAATTTGGAGATAAGGACTTCCGTTCAGAGGATAAAAAGATAGGGTGACAAAGAGTCCCACTGTCTTAATCCCCTATGTAGAGAAATACATCCTTTCGGAACACTATTATTAAGTATAGAGTATTCTACACTAGTTATACAGTGCATGATACATCTTGTCCAATTGTCGCTAAATCCTAACTTTCTTAATAAAGTGTCGACAAAATGCCATTCTACTCTGTCATATGCTTTGCTCATATCTGTTTTTTTGGCCATGAATTGACCCTTCACAGCCTTATTAGTCCTAAGGGCGTGAAACATCTCATGAGCACTCAAGATATTATCTGAAATAAGTTGCCCAGCGACAAATGCTGACTGAGTTTCAGAAGTTAGTTTCAATAAAACTCGTTTGAGTCTCAAGCACAAAACCTTTGACATTATTTTATAACCAACATTGCACAAACTAGTAGGTCAAAATTCCACCATCTTTTTAGGTATAGAAATCTTCGGAATAAGACAAATATTTGTTTTATTTAATCCATGTTCAAATGATCCTTGACATAGGAAATCATTGAGCAAAGAAACTAGATCCTCTTTAATAGTATTCCATGAATTCTGGAAAAAGAGGGCAGTTATACCATATGGTCCTGAGGTCTTCCCAGGATCCATCATGAAAATAGCTGTTTTAACTTCATCTTGAGTAGCCATTTTCACCAATAGTTGATTGTCAGAGTCTGTTATTTTGGGCTCTATTTCATCCAATAAAATAGTATCATTACCATTGTTGGAAAAAAGTTTGGATAAATAGCGCGAGGCTTGGTCGAAAATATCCTCGTCTTTTGGATCAAATTCCCATTTTTAGTCACTAACCCAATTCTTCGGTTTCGTGCTCGGCGTTGTCGTGTTTGAGCATGAAAAAAACTAGTATTTTCATCACCTTCTTGAAGCCATTTATTTCGGTTTTTTTGTTTCCAATAGGCCTCCTCGCCAGCATAAGCCTTCTAAGGTTTAAATTACATTATGAGATGGTGGTTGTGTTATTTGTATTACAATTTTTGTAATCCTCTACAATTTTCTGTAATTCAATTATTTTCTGTCGACCTAGTTGGATAGTCTTACTCCTTCAATTAGAAATTTCCCGTCGACATTTTTTAACTTTCCCTACAAAGGAAACTTTCGACAAGGAAAACCTTTCCAACTTTTTTCTATTATTTCCTTGAACCCAGCCTTACCAATCCATCTTTTATCAAAAATGAAGTATTTATGGGGTTGATAAGTCTGGTTATCAAATCGTCCTAAAATAGGTCTATGATCCGAACCTATCATTTCCAAGTATTCTACTTCTGACCATAGGAAGAGATCATGCCATTCACAGTTTCCATAAGCTTTGTCTAGTACACAACGAATTATTTCATTGTTTCTGACACCTCGCCATGACCAGGAATTACCTAGTTTTGGAAAATCTACAAGGCCACAATCACTAATCATTTGGTTAAAAGTTATGAAAGAATTTGCATGACGCAAAGAACCACCCTGCTTTTCATGGTTACCTGATAGCTCATTAAAATCCCCTATAATTAACCAAGGGGAATTTCTAATGATACTCATTCTGGTTAATCTTTCCCAGACATAGTTTTTTTTTTTTTTGGATTGGTTCCCCATATAAAAAAGTAAAAGGTCTAAAGAGATATATGTCATGTTTTTATCCTTATAATTTATTGTAACATTGAAACAATACTAATCCTCCGCTTGAACCTGATGGTTCTACAGTAGAAAAAAAATTAAAACCCAAATGCACTTGAATTTTTTCCATAAAAAGAAATTTATTCTTAGTTTCTGAAAGAAACAAAAAATCAGGTTTGAATTTCTTCCAAATATCCCTAAGGTAATTAATAAAAAGCTTATTGCCAATTCCCTGACAATTCCAACATAAAGTCTGAAACATCATTTACAAAATTTAAAACTTCATGGAGCCTTTAACTGGCTCCTTAGATTTCCCCTCCATGGCCTTGTTTTGTTTAGGCGTTTTACAAGGAGACATTGCCGCAATGACCAACATCGTCTTAGAACTCACTCCACAGAGAGGAGTTGAAGACCAGCATGAAGGTTTACTTGGACTTGGAGGAGGTTTGGCGAATTTTGCTTCTTTACACTGCAGAGCCTTATCTATGTTTCTGAGGGTCGAATTGTCTATGTTTCTGAGGGTCGAACCAATTAAACTGGTGCTTGCTTCTCTTGATATATTCACAACATTTTGATGAAGTTGAGACCAATTTTTACTTATAGCTAAGTCTTACAATGGATTCCAAAAGCATAGCCTTAGAGATCGATGATAAACTATGGTCTACATATCAGGATACACACACTAACTTTCTCCAAACCAATCATGAACATGGAGTATTCAAAACAACATATGAGTCAAACTCATCGTCCAATAACAAATTCTATTGATTTGGTGGTGAAACACTATACCAATCTGATAAGAGACCATATAAAACAACATAAATAGTAGGAAAACTTGTGGAATATTCCCCATTCGTACTGATTGTACCTGAGGCATGTAATCAATGTGATAGTGAAATTTGCAGCTAATGCTTCTTTGAGGATTTAAACCTTTGGGCACATAAGCATTATACATAATATTCTTTACCTCCACCAAAGTGTAACAGCAATTGGCAGAGATAAAGATGTTGTATAATAATGTCCTACAAATTAATCTTATGCTTCTTAGATTTGCAGAAGGAAAACCAAAGTTGATAAAAAACAAGAACCTATTAGGACATTGAAATCTAGGTTCAAATAAAGTATGAAAAATGTATAGATTAAGTAATGTTAAATCTCCAATTTTCTCAATATTGAACTCAAAAATCAAAAATAGACTCTCCTGTAATATAGAGAGTTTACATTGTTCCTAAGTTTTGTTCAGAACACAGTTTGTTGAAGTAAAACTATAGATAACGGAAGTATGAACTTTCGGAATCCAAAGAATTCTTCTCCGATTACCATGGACTCACTTCTCCGGATCAAGAAAAAATCAAGAAATGTGAAGCTAATGTTATCATAGACATTGATTTCATTCCCCTGAAAATAATGAGATAGAATCGGTCTATCGAAATTTTCTAGGTTGTCATAATAAAAATTATGAGCACAAGATAAGTTCTCAATGATTCCTCGATCTGACATTAACTGATGATGAAGAACAGGAGATCATCTAGCCAATTATCGCTTGAAGATCCTTGCCTAGTCATTCTTAATTCAGCCTAAATGTTACAAGATCTAGGACAAATCAAAATGAATTCTCAATTCAACCTAAATGTTGCAAGATCTAGGATAAAACAAATTGAAACGACAGACCAGTAGGGTGAGGAGGAGGTTTCACCAGAGCAATCTGATTATCACCACCGAAAATAAAATGACCTTACTTACGATCCAGATTCAGCAAAAAGTTTCCTCTCAATCGATCGAAATACACCCGATTGCACTCCCAATAAATCATTGAAAGAAAAGCACACCCTCTGCTGATAATTCTTCGAAAATCACCACTGAAGCTCTCGATCTTGGACCGCTCTACAACCCCCGAGAATCGCCTCGTGATCGCCCCCAGCTGCCTTAGAAGACTGTCGGTGAGTAACCTTGATTTGAAAGGCTCCTTTAAATGTTATTGTTAATGGTGTGTTTTAAATTGTTGGTCTTACAAACCATAATATTTAAGCCTTAATCTTTATTTTGTGAAGAGCCAAACAAAATTAAAATATTATGTTAAATCCAAGATCAAGTCTATACTTGATACAATGAAATTTAATTGAATATACTCTATAAAATCCATAATATGATATATACTTGAGTTATCTTCTATCAGCAACAAATTGCTAAATTTAAGTAATCTTTATAGATTTTATATAGTTTTATAAATTTGTTTATAAAATTTCATAAAATAAAAAATATCAAAATCTAGAAGAATTTATAAGTTTTCAATGACTCTATAAAGGTTTCCAAAATCATTTATGATTTTTTCTTCATTTTTTTCAAGCTCGAAATACTTGGCTACTTGTTATCCTCCCTAGTGGTGCTTAAGATATTAGAAAAAGGCTCATGACTCCAAATCTAAGTCATAATACGGAGAAATATCAGGCATAATTAATCTGAACTTGACAAATTAAAATCAAATTTAAGAATGCCATTAAGGAATAAAAATTGAGAAAACGTTTATGTAAGCTATTACTTTTACGATTGAACATAATACAAACTAAGCAAACCAAAGCATAACTCAGAACAGTAGATTTACAAACTTCAATCATACAAAGACTGCTGCTCTATTGGGTGTTGATTAGTATTGTTTCTGTCATTAATACAACTGATAGACTCAAACTAAATTGTGAGCTGATCAAGACAAAAAAGTTGTTTATCTACTAGTATAAGTCTCTATTTTCCTATGAGGTGTCTGAATTTCATTTACAATAGCGTAAATAAAACAAGATGTTTCCATCTTAAAGGTGAAGACCTGATATAGCTTTATTGATGGAAAAAAAATTAGGCTAACCTCTTCTGAATTATATAACCTTATTCTTTATAATAATAATCTTATTTTCATTTGACCTCAACTGAAAATAATATTATTTTAATAATATAATAATTAAAAGAAAAAAAGTAGGTTAAAACAATAAATTTATTGGTTGGTTTTCATTAATTTTGTTCTCTCTTCTACCATTTTACAAACGAAAATCACAAAACCATCATCTTTTTCATACTTTGTTTCTCAATTCCTTAAAACTCAAGGTGTAAATTGAATCATTAGGTGAATTTTGCTAGTTACTAGGTTTGTTTAGAGTTTAATGTTAAGTTAGATGGTTTCACTTTATTTTTCAATTAGAGGTTTATATTTCCAATTTGAAGATTTGTGAATTTAAAATTTTATTTTATGTATTTGTTGAACTCTTGCACATAAAACCGTTTTTACTTAGTCCTATATTATAGAACTACAAATTTATGGATTGTAGAGGATAAATTATTTTGTATTGTAGATAGATAGTTATTGCTGATTTGACAAGTTTAACTAGTATAACTGGTGTATCTTGCATAAATTGGACAACTTGGTTTACTAAAACTACTAGATCAACTACTATAATTGAAAGAACTGCGACAACTAGAATTACTGAGTTATCTAGTATAACTTTCTCAACCAGTACAATTGGTAGAACTAGAACAACTAATACACATTAATGTCATTTTTTCTTCTTTTCACAAGAAAATGAATAATAATTCTATGGTCATACGTTTTGACTATGGAGGACATTATACAAAAATGGAGATAACGTACGATGGAATCAGGAAGAAGATCGTAAATATACACTAGTGATCAAGAGATCTATAGAAGAATTCACTTATTTGGAGTTGATTGAGAAAATAAAGAAGAAGATTATGATACTTGATGCTTCAACAATGTTGAAGTTAATTTACATTTCATTGCTAGAGGATCCTAAGAGGCAAAAATATATCATGGATGATGAAGATGTATTAGGATACTTAATGGAAAAGAGTAAACATCAACGTAAAAATATTTTTCATGTGGAGCTCATTGGTGGTATCGAACAAAACTAGAGTTATGAGCAACTTCTAAGATATGATCTAGGTAGTGGAGCTGATGTAAGGAATGAGGAGATTAAAAGTGATGCTAGAGTCAATGGTAGTATGGTTTCTCTTAACACAAAACTTGAAGCACCATATTAGTTGGCTATATTAGATAATGCTCCTCATATTTCATATGGTAAAAATTATCCACTTGAAGAAGTTGTTTACGATGTTGATATTACACATGATATACAAGAAGATCATATTGTAAGTCTTGAATGGAAAGATGGTATGAATTTGAGTATAGGTACAAAATTTGGGAGTAAGAAGGCAGTGCAAGATTTGATTGAGAAACTTGTACATCATAACTGTTTTGAAGTTGCTACAATCAAGTCGACGACCATATTATATGTCTTCCAATGTCATGGTTAGTTTCAAGTGGTCTCTACAAGTAGCAAAGCTAAAAATTCAGATTATTTCTCAGTTATAACTAACAACAAGATGTACAAATGCTCATGTGTTACGACGAGTACAAGCAGAAATAGAAGAAAAGGTACACTATGATTAGTTACATTTGTTTTGTGTGAAGATTATCCAGGTCAGTTTGACACTCCAACTCCAAAAAATCTCATAGGTTTGGTTCAAGGAAGACTCGGTGTTAAAGTTTCATACTCTACTGCTTTAAAAGGGAAAAAACAAGCTGCTAAGGAGTTGTATGGCAGCCCAAAAGAAAGTTTTATGCTATTTCCTTCTTATTTGCTAATGTTAGAGATGATGAATCATAACATAGTAACACAGATTGGATGTAATGAAGAAAACAAGTTCAAGTACATATTTATTGTGTTAGGAGCATGCATTCAAGGGTTTAAAAGCATGAGAAAAGTTATCATTGTGGATGAGATATTTCTTAAGACTACATATGGTGGAGTGCTTATAGTTGCTAGTGCTCTGGATCCAGACTGTCATCATTATCCAATTACCTTTGGTGTAGTTGCTAGTGCAAGTTAGAGGTGGTTTCCGAATATGTTAAAGATAGTAGTGGCAGATGATCCTAACCTTGTGTTTGTTTTTGATAGAATTGCAAGCATTATTAAAACAATAGGTGAAGACATATGTCCATGGCATTAACAAAGAATTGGTGGCAGAGAAGTTTAGAGAATGCACAACTTATATAGAGGTTGATATCCGACTAATGTATGATGCTCTCAGGAAATGATGTCCCAAAGCAGCTCATTATTTGGATGGAAGTGTTGATGAAAGAAAATGAGCAAGATGTTATTTCCTTGGAGAAAGATACAACATTGACAGCACAAATTATGTTGATACTATTTCTAGATAAGCAAGAAAGTATTCTTTATTACTAATGATCGATGCACTCGTTGGAAAAATTTCCTTCATAATGTTTTCTTCCAATTGTTCTAATCCATTTACATCCTCTATATTTGAAGGATTTTCCTACATAGATGTTGTCTCAATTAATCTCTCGGGGATTCGATGAGGTGCTGGCTAAGGTACCTGCTGAACTTCTCGGGACTGAACATCTTAATCAAAGAGCTTTTCCCATAATATCTTCCCAATTTGTTCTATTATAACCTTGTTCCAACAATCAACAATAAGATCAAATATAGGCATTACCATATCCTCATCTTCCATGATTGGAGCCATAAGTAACCCCTTTTCACCCTCAGGTAGCAGAATACTACAAATCGTCTAAAAGATAATAAAAATTAAACTAGTTACACCAGTTTTCCTAGTTAAACTCGTTAAACAAGATGTCTTAGTTAAACAAGCTAAGCTAGTTAATCACTTATATAATGGAAGTAATACTAATTTTTGTATTTTTCAGTGTGACATACATTTCTCTGAAACCATATACTCTTGCACTTCCACTTATAAATCTTCTTTTGCACATCCTTGGACAGTCTTCGTGTGCACCTCGAACTCCCAAACTAAATTTTTTTTTTCAAAGGTGAATTACATTTAAATGTTGATACATGTGCAAATAATTATACTAATTAAATAACTAGTATCAGTTAAACAAACAAAATTAAATTATGTTATTTTAACTATTAAAATAATCAAACCAGTTAAGCGAGTTAAACAAGTTGTGCTAGTTAAACAAGATGTTCAAGTTAAACCCATTCATCTACATATATGAATTTAAACCAAATGTAACTAAGATTTATCTCCAAAGGCAAAATGAATCCTGAAAATGTCCAAGTTGGTTGCACAGTACCATTCCACCGATTCAGGAATTTCTGAATTCGTTTCATATATTTATTAAATGTAAATCGCCCCCATGGATACCTCTCACACATGTGTAGATCATCGACTACCCTTAGTAAGAAAGAGTTTATTGGTCCTCCAACATTCTTAGGCACCCCATGAATCATTGTTGCAAAGAAATACAAAACTGCCATCTTGAATCTATCATTTGTCTCATCTTTGATTCATTCCAAGAAGCTTCTTCAAAATATCTTTAACCTCTGGTTTAGCACCCTCTCCAAAATACTTCTCCATGAATCTCATACTCCCCAACTCGTCATGGTTTTCTGAGTATTGGCGACAGTACAATCTGCTAATTAAACTATGCTCCCTTAGTAGTAACAAATCGGTAGACCATTCACAACAAACCAACACTTATTATCATTGTCATACAAGCTGCACGGAGAAAAAATGTCCACATTTCCATCATCTTTCTGGTGTCATGTAAAAGCATATGAAATTTCTTGAACTAAGAGTGCTCCCTAAACCATCTCCTCTCTGTGACTCCAAGAATATAGATAATCATCACAAATTTTGAAGGATCACACCTTTAAGCAAGCTTAGGTTGATATAGATATTGATAGGACTTGAAGAACAATTTACGCAATTGCATTGGCTCTTGATGTTGTAATCAAAAAAATTAATAATTACCAATTGAATCATTTCTACAAATTACAAAAGTTGTACAAGATATTTAAGTTATACTAGTATTGCTAGTTAGTATATTCTACTTATCCTAATTACTCTAGTTGAACTAATTAGTCAAATTATACTAGTTATTCTAATCTTAATTTACATACCATTTGCAATGATGAATTAGTGTTGTCTTCTTCTTCAATTATTTGAGGTGTTTGAAGATGAGATGAATGGTTTTTTGTATACATTATTGTCAATAGTATCTATATTGTTATAATTATATTACTAATCATAGAAATGAATAGAAAGATAAACTAGTTGAACTTGTGATAATCAGCAAAAAGGTGGCACCTTGTATCTTATTTTAATAGACAAAACACAAAGTTATGATTTTATTAATTCAAACACAAAGTTTGCTCATCATGGGTGGGGGGTAATAACCGAAACACTCTTATTTGAAGATAAAGTGACTCATATACTCTCTTCTTATATTGCTCATTTATTTAAATCGATTGGTATATTAAAATTAAATATTTTACTTTGTTGTACTCAATAGTTGGAGATAATTACAAGATCCAATATGTAGTCTCCGCTCGAACCCGTGATCCTCTAAATAGAACTCGGATCTTTTGGATTAGAGTTGGTTCATTTGATTTAAACCACAAATGTTGATAAACCGACCTGTCAATAATCGAGATATAAATTTTTCCCAAATTAACCTTAGTTGATCAAGTATTATCTCATCTTCACAGACACTATTTCACCTAATTTCTCTCCTCTTTCACGAAATTCTTCTGGAAGCAAAGATTCTCCGATTCTTTCCATATTCTGCTTTCGTCCATCTGATTATAACTATTCTTCATCTGATTTTCTTCTTTCGTCCATTTGAACAAAGAATGCAGTTCAAAATTGTGGAAGTGAAGGTGTCGATGGAAAACTCAGTTTTTTATGGAAGTGAAGATGTTCAACTAGTTTTTAATTGTTGAACTAGTTGTACTCTTGTAACCCTAAAATGATTTCTTTGGTTTTTGAACTAATGGATGAGTCCTTTAAACTCAGTTTTGTGGTCATTGTAAGGGATTATATATTTAGTTATGGGATTATTAGATTATTTACTTAATATATGTGGTAATTTGGTTAAGAAATTTGGAATTATTATAAAGATTCTTAATGTATTGTCTATGTTTTGGAGATTTGGAACGAATCAGAAATAAATAATAATGTTATAGAAGCTCAACTAGATGTATAGAAGGTATATTTAAGAAGAAAGATTTGTGTGAAATTTGAAATTGACCAAAGTTTTTGAATTTTTGAGGAAAATATTTATAACGAAATCTTAAAATTAATTTTTGATTAATAGTTGAGTAAGATATTATAATATTCTACTACATTTATGAGGTCTATACAGACTAATTTATTTATTTTTACGAATTTTATACAGATTTGGTTCCATAATATGATACTAAATATATAACTCACAATATTTTGATAAGATATGTTACTAGAAATGTGAAAAATGTAGCATGAATATGAAATATTAAAAAAATTTATGATTAATAATAGTTGGTTCATTCTATTATGAATATGGAATCCTAAATAATAACTTCAATTGTGATTACATTCGTGAATGATAATTAAACCGTTACAATCCTAATGAACTATGTTTCTTTACCTCATAATTTTAATCAAACCGATGGTTTGGTCCTTCAATCCTAATGAATTATGTTTCTTTACCACATGATATCTTGTTATGCTTCACCATATTTTAAACCAATTGATTTCTATCCATATTTCATTAAATTGCATCTTGAACGAAATGGTTGTATGTGAACCGAAACCAATATGAAGTAATTCTTGATTGAACCATATGATTTGACGTGAACCTAAAACAATTTATACCAATTCCATTATGAAGAAATTCTATCTTGATCTTATTGATTTTACGTGAACCAAAAACATTTGATTTTATGTGAATCGATTGGATTTTATGTGAACCAATTGATTTTTTGTGAACTAAATCCATAAAACTATAATAATGCTATTTGTCTTTCAAAATAACGAGAATCAACATATAGTATCATATAATAAAACTTGAATGAACCAATTGATATCACATGAATCAACATATAGTATTAATTTGATTTGAACCAGTTGATTTTGTGAAACCGACTGATATATTGAACCAACTGATTTTATTAACAAATTTTTTTATTTAAATATTAAAAGACTATTATTGGTTTTTGTATGGTTGATTCTTCAAATCAATTATTTTGATTTGATTGAAGATGTATTCTCCACCAACAGACCCACCAATTTGTAATATATATATATATATATATATATATATGTGTGGGGGAGAATGGAAAAAGTAAACTAAAATTTGAAATCAAATGCAAAAACTAACCTCTTTTGAAATCAATTGCAAAACTAACCCATTAGGGTAGTGAAGTTATTATTTTATCCTCAACCAAACAAAAAAACTGGCAACGCAAATACATATATACCTTTCTGGGTAAATTGCAGACTTCTATTGAAGTCAACTTTAATTGGAGACTTCAAATGAAATATATATAAAAGAAGACATCATAGGAAGTTTGTACTATGCTCATTAATTATATCTATTTTTAAAAAAATTTAAAAATAAATAACCATTACATGATTAAAATTTTGGTTACGTAATCTTAAGATAAACAATTATGAAGTATAAAAAATTAATTCTCATAAAAACTTGGTGAAATAAAACCAACAAAGATCAAACTACTTAGTTTACAAACAAACTAAGAGTTTAGGGTCTTAACAAGAGATGTTTGTAATCATGTGGATTTGTAATTTGAGATTTTTAAAATGTAAAATTTGATCAAAAGAGTTAAAGTTTGAGTATATTAAGAATGTTTACTCTTTAATATAAGTTTATTTTGATATTGGCATATTAAATAGAATTTATTCGATTAGAGTTTTAGGGTTTAGGGTATATAATAGAGTTCATGTGAAGTCTGCTTAAATAATTATCTTTATTATTTGAAATTAAAATAATTATTATGATTATGTGATTAAAATTTTGGTTACATAGGCTTAAATTAAACAGTTATATAGCATTAAAAATAAGATCTCACAAAAACTTAGTGAAATAAAACCAACAAAGATTAAACCACATAGTTCACTAACAAACTATGAGTTTAGTGTTCAAGGTTTGAACAAGATATGTTGGTAATCATGTAGATTTGTAATTTGAGAATTTTGAAATGTAGAGTTTAGATCAAAGAGTTAAAGTTTGAGTATATTAAGAATGTTTAATCTTTGATATAAGTATTTATTTTGATCTTAGTGTATTAAATAGAATTTATTCGATTTGCGTTCTAGAGTTTAGGGTTTAGGGTATAGAGTAGACTTCAATTGAAGTCTACTGGGAACTGAGTAGAGCCTTGAAATGAAATCTACTTTGAACTGAGAGGAGACTTCATTAAAAGTCTACATTAAAAGGAGACTTCATATGGAGTTTGCGTTAAAAGTAGACTTCTATCAAAGTCTCCTACTTAACCGAATTATATATCAATTAACTTTTTGATTTAATCATAATTACAGTTTAAATTTATATATGTAGAAATTAATTATAAAATTAACCATGTTAAGTATTTCAAAATTGTGTTAATTTCAAAAAACCAAATGATTACTAGCTTAATTTCATCTAAACAATACTAAACTGTATTTATGTGCTAATTTGTTTTGATTTTAAACCAATAGTGAACCAATGGTGTAATAAAATTTAACCTAACTATAAAAGCCATTTTTTATAGCAAAGGCAACAAAGAGTCACTTTCTTCTTCTCTCTTTGTGACCCACCATATTTGCTCTCATCTCTGGCGCTTCCATATCTAGTGGTGGCGACATCATTCTCCTCCTCTCTGCTGGTGAATCTCTACTCTCTCCTCATTTTTCGCTACTATTTTTCATTCTTTTCGGTATTATCTTCTCACTTCTCACTCTTTTGTATTTTCTTTGCAAGTTTGGCCGAATCTCCAATGTATTCTACCGCCGACGACTCCATCTCCGGCTGCGGAGGCGGAAATCTACTTCCATGGTGAATCTCTCCTCCATTCTCCATTTTCTTCGTTTCTCTTCCATTTTCTTCGACTCTTCTCCATTATTTCTCACATGTTTAATTTTTTTTTGCAGGTTTCTTCCACTGGTTCTCTTCTTCTCTGGCGAGTCCATAGGGTTTTCTTATTTATCTTCTCTTCTTCTTATCTTTTATTCTTCTCTTCTTATTCTCTGTTACTATTTTCTTCTTCAGTGGATATGGATCTGAAGGTTCTCGAGCTCGATCTGACGGATCTGGATTTGGGTCTGAAGGAACTAGGTCTGGAGATGTTGGATCTCGATCTGACAGCTCTGCATTTGGATCTGACGGAACTGGAACTAGATCTGACGATTCTTCTTCTAGCGTCATTGTATGTTTGCTATTTTTTTTAAAAAAATAGATTTTGTTAGAAATTTGATTTTTATTCCATAAGATCGGTGGTATTTTTGTTGGTGTTTTTGTTGGTATTTTTTGGTATCTTTGTTGGTATTTTTTGGTATTTTAGTTATGCTATTTTCTGAAAGTTCAAATTTTGTTTGTATTGTTGTTGGTATTTTTCTTTTATTTTTTATGTTTGTATTAAATTGCATGTAATTTTTTCGTATTTTTTGGGGTACTTTTTATAATACTTTTATGTTATTTTTGAAAGTTCATAATTGTTATTTGTATTTTTTTCGTATAGATTTCATATTTTTATATGTATACTCTTGTTCTACTGTAGGAGTAGACTTCTGTTTATGTTAGCAGTAGACATTCTGTTTTGACTGTAAGAGTAGATTTCTATTATTTCTCTAAAAGTAAACTTTTTTAGCAGACTTCAATCGTAAACTTTAGAAGTGGACATTATTAGCAAACTTCAATCGTAGACTTTAGAAGTAAACATTGATAGCAGACATCATCGTATAATTTAGAAGTAGACATTGTTAGCAGACATCAATCGTAGACTTCTTTTTGACTGTATGAGTAGACTGTTGTTTTGTCTCTGGAAGTAGACTTCTGTTTGTACTGTAGCAGTAGACTTCTACTCTATGGGTAATCTCTTTGAAAATCTGCTTTATATAGTATACTAATTAAAAATTTGTATTGGTGTTTTTAGATGGCTCCGCCTGAATTTCCACGAAGGCTATTCACAAGGGTACAAACCCATACCCCACGAAGAGTGTAAGGTATTACGGTGGGAGAACTGGGTTGCTTAAGGCACTCTTTGAAGCCCTCAGCGAGGATGAATGGATGGAGCTTCGAAATTCCAGACTAGGAGTTTTTATCAAGTTCTATGAACTGGACTTTAGTTGGGCATCTAGGCTGGTCCACTATGTGCTTTGTCTTCAGCCGCATTGCACAAAGATTTATGAGATATGGAGTCTTATTGGTGTGAAACCAATAAGATTCTCACTTAATGAGTTTCGATTCCTAACTGGGCTGAACTGCGCTTACGTTGAAGACGTAAATTCGCCTGAGGTTGATGTTATTGAGGATATGGAACGATTTTCGACTCTACTGTGAGTCGATCTGAATCTGGGACCAAGTTATAATAATCTGGTCAGTGCTTGTGAAGCCTATGAAGACTGGTCACGTGAAGATCGTCTAAGGTTAGGCTACCTCTCAATATTTGCAACCTTTATTGAAGGTAGGAAAGCTGAGAAGCTTGTACGACTTTAGCTGACTTGATTGGTCATGGATCTGGAAGCTTTCTAGAATTATCCTTGGGGGAGAGTTGCACACAAGAATCTGATCGAGTCTGTTAAAGAAAGAGTACCTACGTCAAAGGGCTATCACATTGAAGGGTTCTTCCAAATCCTTTAAGTGTGGGTGTATTATGCCCTGCCAGACTTTGCATCTGGTTTTGCTTATTTATTTCCTGACAAGCCAACTCCACTTTTGCTAGCATATAAAGGTGGCAAGGGGCGTAAATATGTCAAGGAAAACATGCTGTAGCAAGTATATTAACATTTTGTGTATAATTGTTGTTTTTCATATTGTCTAACAATTAAGTTCTATTGTTATGATTTCTACAGACATAGGTGGAGCACTTTGTTCGAAGAAATTATAGTGATATATGGCCTCACTGGGACAACGAAGACAAGGATCCATTGGCTGACAACATTATTTAGACCATGTATGGTGAGTTTAACCCTTTGTTATGGATCTGGAAAATGTCCCATTGGAAAGCTCAGGGTGTGCATATCGAAAAGAACAATAGTGGGTCCAAAAAGAGTGTCGAGAATGCTGAGGTGGCTCCAAGGAAAAAGATGTGTGCTCACGCTTCAAATGATGTTGTGACTATAACTGATACCAGGGTTGTTGATAGACTAAAAGAGTTTATGGAACGATGCTGTAAACAAGATGGTTGATCAGTTGATAGAGACGATCGGTCATGGGGAACAAATGATGGTAGAGGGTTTAGGCTCTCTAGTTTGCAGACTGTCAGCACTTGAGGAGTCAATGGCGAAATTGAGAGGTGCTACAAAGGAGCATGTGAAGTCCAATCAGCAGGTCAATACACCTACAGCCAATCCGACTGGTGACGGGATGACTCCACCAGCTGAGGTTATTTCTGATCTTCCTCCCAAAAACAAAAGAGATATTGCAAAACAAAAACCCATAGCTCTAAAGAAATCGAAGTATATATGTTTTGCTTCTGTTTTGCTCTCTGTTTCCCAGACTTTGTTGTTGTGTTATGCTTCTGTTTTGATTCTTTTAATGTGTATATGTGTATCATAGTAGTTGTTTCATGTGTTGATTTTGTTATGAACTGATTGGAGAATATTATGATTTTGTTGAAATTAAAAGGTAATCTCATGTTTATACATTAAATTTTTATAACAATGATCTGGTTCCAAGTGAGAGTGTGAATGGTGAGGCAGAATTAATTGTTGTCATTGTGGACAACAAACAATGTGGTATGGATTTTGACTTGGTTCAATAGGAGAAACAGGAAAAAAAAGCTATTGTGCTGGAAATAACACATGAGAAGATTGAAAGGGTGAGAAAGCTTGCTCCTTCACAGCTGAGTCCATTTCAAGGAAATAGCACAGTCAAACAAATCATTCAAAAAAGGACAGGTGGTGGATATGATCCATTTGAAGACATTTACCCTGAAAAACTGACCAAGTTAAATGATTGGCTAGAAATTCAACTGTAAGTTAACAACATGATCAGTTTTCTAACCACATCAATATTGGAATTGTTTATGATGCTAAATTAGGTGTTTATTTTCTTATAGATCTCAAACAAAGCGGACGAAAGGCCAACACCCAAAGACTTCTATGGATTAGTACAATATCATGTGATTTCCAAAAGATTGGCTTGGAGACAAGGTAAAGTAGACTACGTATGTATACTTCTTTAGCAGAAGTCGTCAGCAGACATCAAAATGAGACTTTACTTATATACTTTTTATTTAACATTGTTCCTATTTGATTGCAGCACATTGATGTCGGGATATGTCTATTAGGGAGACGATATGCTCAACATCCAGAGATGTTTATATCCAATCAACTATGCTTTTTCGATGCAATATTCGGCATGATTGTGGACTCAAAAATTTAAGGAGTTCTTGAAATCTCCAAAAAATGATGACGGTACAGGCAGACGACAACCAACTGGTGCACTAGATTATTACTCAGGTGAGCAGCCTAAATATTTCCAAAGTGGGAAGACGTGGGTTATCGACTATTGCATATTGGGAAAAATCATTGGATTGCCTTGATGATATACATCCCATTTAGACACATTACTATTTGGGATGCTGATATTAGTCTCACCAAAGACATAACCATGAAAGTTCATATTAGGCCAATTGCGGAGATGATGGCATATCTTTTGCATGAATTGGCTCCAGTATCTGAAAGAGGTAAATATTCACTCACAATATTTAGCCATGATCTAGTGAAAGGATTAATTTCTCAGAATGAACAAATTGGAGACAGTGGCGTTTAGTGCTTGAAGTACATCGAGTACCATGCTCTCGGTAATCCATTTCCTTCTAAGTTTTGCGATGATAATGTGCAAGTCATAAGGGATAAGCTTGCGGTTGAGATTTATGATGAGACATGCATACAAGCCACCGTGAAGTCAGGATATAAATATTTGGACTTTAATGATGAATAAGGGTCCAAGTAGTTATATGTTCTTTTGTAAATTTCATTTTGTATGCCTTTAATTTTTTGGTAGGATGCAAAAAAAATGTATGTTGGAATTTTACATATCTTTTTTGTGGTGCAAGAAAACCCAACTATTTCATAATTAATTTGGGGTATTTTGGATCGGCTGTCAGGTTTTTGATTATGTTTTCAGAACATGTATGAAAAGTATTTTCTACTTATAGTGATAAATGGAAGATTGGTATGTGATATTTTACTGTTTTTAGGTTTGTTAACGTGAAGTCTAATATTATTATGTGCAGACTTCCCATGAAGTCTACAATTTTTATGTATAGACTTCCCATGAAGTCTACAATTTTTATGTACAGACTTCACGTGAAGTCTACTCCTAGTACAGACTTCACATCAAGTCTACTCGTGGTACAGACTTCACGTGAAGTCTACTCGTAGTTCAGACTTCAATTGAATTCTACTCGTAGTATAGACTTTAGATGAAGTCTACTCGTCGTACAGACTTCACATGAAGTCTACTCTTATTTTTAGAGACTTCTGTAAATACACAAACATGCCTGTAAAACTAAGAGTGAATTTTATATTATTCATCAAATTCACACACACGAGAGTTAATGTTTTGCATTACATAGTCTTTACAAGCATAAGAAATAAAACACAATAACATATATT
This sequence comes from Lepidium africanum, assembly GCA_900406405.1. NCBI lineage: Eukaryota > Viridiplantae > Streptophyta > Magnoliopsida > Brassicales > Brassicaceae > Lepidium > Lepidium africanum. The sequence continues at coordinate 96,101 of OVAX01000147.1, forward strand.
ATAACACAACTCGTTGACTACATATTTTGTCACTCATCATCAACTTTCGCCACCAACAATAAATTACAAGAAAACTAAACCAATCAATAATAATGTTAATCACATAAATGTAGTAATATAAATATGTTTAACTTACACAGTTCAGTCGAGTATGTCTCGGTTGTTTGCATTTCGAACAATTGTAATGCATGGTAACTTTCTTAGCTTTGGTTTTCCGCATCATTGTAATTCTAACCAACTTTTCCACCTACATTTCATCTTTCTACCAGGAAGAGTTTTCACAATTGGAGGAAGACACTAGAGTTCCTGTTTCACAACTCCGTAGTCACTTTTTGGATATATTTTGTGAGCGTATGCCGCACTCAAATATTCCTTTTTGAAAGATGGACAAACAAGCGTAGACACATGTAGTCCACTATGTAATGCAGCTGCAATGACGTGGGAACATGGAATTTTCTCAACTTAGAATACACCACATTCACACTTTCATTGTTCCAAATGAACTAAGCAATTCCTTGTCCCTCCCTTCACATAAAATTGCCAAGTGTCCATGCGTTCAACCACTAACCGTTCTGCATAATGCCCACGGACTGCCAATAGATATTCAACTCCTAGACTATGGCATGTTGTGAGGTGCAAGGCATCCACTCTCCGCTTGTAAAACCACATTCCTAGCTTCTCTCGGATGAACTCCAACAGGTATGTTATGGGAAATTCTCTTGCTAGCTTGAATGCAGCATTGAAAGATTCTGCAATGTTACTTGTTTGGATGTTATATATGTCACTTGGGAAGTGAACACGTGCCCACAATTTCGGGTCTGCATCTTCTAAGTAGGTTGCAAGAATTTGCTTTAACTCGTCCATGTGTCGATTAAAGTCTTGAAGTGTATACGCATATGCCGCGAGCTGTATTCCCTTAAACTTTGTCACAATGTTATATTGGAGGTGATAATAACATATGTCTCTTGTAACCCAAGGAAAATTGTATCACATACATTCTTTATGGAGTTGTGCCTATTAGAAACTATAACCAATGGACCGCTGTCTATAAAAAAATTCCTTAATTTAGTGAAAAACCATTCCCATGAAGCATCATTCTCGGGGTCTACAATTCCAAATGTCAATAAAAATACTCCATTGTATTTCCCATTCAAATGACATCCATCTACCACAATAACTCTTTTGAGATACTCAAATCCTGCTATCAAAGCACCAAAAGATATAAATAAATATTTAAATTTATTATCATCATCAAGTTTAAGTCCAGTATAGTTATCGGATTAGCTTCTTGGATTTGCTATAAATAAGAAGCCAAATTACCATAACCTTCTTCCATTGTGACTTGCACATATTCTTGGGCATATATCAATGATCTGTACGAAGCTGTATAATCCAACTTCAAACCAAAAATCATCTTCATTGACTCGGTAATATGCTTTGGCACAATTTCCATCAATTGTTCAAAGTGATCTACAAATAATCTACCAATAGATTTCGGAGAATGGTGTTCGAATTCGGCATATCGATCAGCCACGAAACGTGTATGAACCTTAACATATTTTGCTACCCAAAATGTCTTTCTTTCATTTTTCACACTCACTCTAACCTTCCAGCACAACCATAGACACGACATTTAGCCACTAATAGAGTTTTGAAGACTTGTAGACCTTCAAAGGGAATCTTTGTAACATACTCATCGATCTCAAATTGATATCAAATCCTCCTTGCTTGAAAAACTATGATTGACATGTATGTTATCGGATTTTTCCTCTTGATCAAAATGACGCATGGTGTCCATAATCGTATCATCTTTGACTTCATATTCGTCTTTTATCTTCTCATATTGACTGTAATCACCACCATCCATGAAAACTTCAGGTTCAACCTGATCTCCAACACAATCAGTCTCTTCATCTAGATCTTAATTTTTGTCCCCTTCTTCAAGACAATTCTGGTCCCCACCAGAATTCTTTGCAGAAACACATAGACACACAACATGTAACTTACCTAAATCAACGAAGCTTCCAACTTGTCTATCACTTGTGAGGTGCATTGGAGGATGTTAGGTGGCATTTGTTGCAATATTGAATCTTGTAGTGAGTAACTTAATTCCACATAATCAGTTTCCTTGTCCAGATTAAAATAAGCATATACCATTCCAACAAGTTCCAGGTATGTACAACTATCATCTACGAAAAACATTCTTCCTCCTTTACAATTATTAACCATGAAATTCCAAACCATGCCATCCATAACCCATTCTCTATAGACAACAGGTAGCTGAACCATTACCTGCAAATAAACATATATAAATCATATTACTAACAAATAAATAGCTACACATATAGTTTATTAATCAAAAAAAAAAAACTGAGACTTCAAACGGAGTCTACTATATAACTAGCAGATATCACTAGTAGACTTCGTATAAAGTATATGAAGTCTACCTTGAATGAGCTAACTACCTATATTATTCCTAATATTTACACATACTTAAATATAATATATAACCATGTTAAACTCGAACATAAGCAAGAAATGTATAAAACACATATAGGGAAAATACAAAAAAATACATAAAAAATTAAAAAATTAAAAAATTCTTTTGCATTTGACCAAATATTGACTTTTTGCATTTGACCAAATATTGACTTTTTTCCACAGACTTCAAAAAGAAGTATCCAAAAAAGGAGTTAGTTTTGCAATTGACCAAAAGTTGACTTTTTTAAGAAGACTTCAATATGAAGTCTGCAAGAATGAAGTAGACTTCGTTTGAAGTCTACGCTAAATCCTAAGAAAAATACTTCGTGAAGTCTACTACAGAAAAGATGGTTTAGTTTTGAAATTGACCAAATTTGACTTCTTTAATGAAGTCTGCACTAGAAGTCTACTCTACAAGCAGACTTCAAGAGAAGGCAACTCCAAAAGTAGCGGAGACTTCATTTGACTTCTATTTTTTAATTACTTATGCACATTTTAATTTTAAAGAGCAGACTTCTATTGAAGTCTGTGAGATTCGTAGACATATAAAGAAGTCTACCTCTAAAGTCTACTACTTGCGTGAAGTCTATGGAATTTTTTGTCAATATTTGTTATTTTCGGTCAATTGAAAAACTAACCCCTTATAAAAAAAATAAACTTCAAATGAAGTCTGTAGACATCAAGAGAAGTCTGCAGAAATCAAGTGAAGCCTGCAGAAAAAGTCAAAATGCTGGTCAATTGCCAAACCAACCCGAATATATGTAGACTTCTAGTGAAGTCTGCGGAAAATATTTTTTTGTGTTCAAAGAAAATCGTGCAGACTTCATTAACCCAGAAAATTGCTCAATTGCAAAACTAACATCTGCATTGACTTGTAGACTTCTATTAAAGTCTACTTTTAACTACAGAGTTCACATGAAGTCTGCGCTCTGCAAATTTTCAAAATTCTGCAAGAACTTAGCTAGATATGAATTAATATCATGTTTACCCTTTTAATATTTTAGTCTTTTTATGTTTCTATGGTTTTTAAAAAAAATTAATGGCAAAATCGAAATTATGAGAAATCCAAGGTTGGAATGGGGAAAAAAGTTATAAAAAAAAGTTAGTTTTGCAATTGAATCAAGTCAATGGGTCAATTTTGCAACTATATATATATATATATATATATCTTTCTTTTTCTTTTAAATTATTTTTTAAGTGAAAAAAGTGTTTTCAAAAAATGGATAAGAGTCCGAGGAGTAGCTTAATCATTTCTAAGAGTATATGGGTCATTGTCCCCATGGATGGATCATTATTATGATAATCATTTTGAAATCTTATGAATAAACATACTATTCAACAGAAAGAACTAATTCAGAATAATTTTCTCATAACTATTACTATGAATTCAAAAATCTCAAAAATTAGTTATATATGAAGATTGTTGGCTTGTTGCCTCTAAATACCAAGTGTAACATACTGTAATCCTAACAATTTCCAACCAATAAATAAAAGATAATTACAAAAATTGAAAAAAAACTTTCATAATTTTGACGGTTTAACTTCTAAATATCAAGTGAAACAATTGATACTTCATAATTCTAACAAAAGCAAACCCATAATTAAAGAAAATTACAATAATTAAATAACTGTTTGGAAAAAAACTCTAGTTTACCAGAAAATGAATGAGCAAGAAGTTGGGTGACAAAGTGTAAGAAGAGAAGAGAAAAGGTTTGTCGTCGAAAAAAAAAAGAGGAGAATAGATTAAAAAATGTCAATTTTTGGAAGGGTATTGTTGTCTTTTGTAATTTTGTTATTAAATATTTTGACTAAATATTAATTTCAAGAAGGGTTTTGTTGCCTTTTTAAAAACCATTGAGGTCAACTAGGCATTTGATCTCCATCTAAATCTCATGTCAAGCTTACAAATCCATTAATTTTCAACCTTACAACTAAATGTCTGCTTCTCACATGCTTAATTTGGAGGATAAAATTTTCCACTCCCTTGAATTTCATCTTCTTCAACCTAAGAAAGTAACTTTCAGTCAAATGTTTGTTCAAGTTCCATGAAAGATCAACAAAGTAACTAGACGTATGTTTTGGGTAAGTCAACACAATAAATATCAGAAAATTATAAACTTGAAACAATATTCATTTAAAAGCTTGAGATTATGAGATTTTCACCAAATTCTAACCCTAACATCTCACACGATTGAGGAATGGTAATGACTTTTAGAAAAATTTCTCATCTCCCAAGCGAAATTGAAGCTTGGTTTTGGTTAGTGAAAAATAGCCAGAATAAATTGAGGAAAAATGCTAGTTTTGAAAACGTCCGAAAAGGTAAGAGTAGTTTTGAAAATTGTAAAGGTTAGAAGGATATTTTTACAATCATAACAAAATTATAATTCATGCCATTAGAATATTAAAATTATAACAAAAAAAACTTCGGGAAAATCCTATTAAAATCTTTTAAAGTGGCAACCACTTACACTTTAAATCTTTGACATTTCTACTCCCACAATAAACTGTTCGAGCTGGATTTAGCACAAAGGTTCTAAATCCAACTCGAGATTTTTAGAGGGAAGATGGGTAAGAATTCTGATCAATAAGGAGACAAAAAGAAAAGACTAAAAGTGGTGTTTATTGAATAATCGAATGTGTATTTCAAGAATGAATATATCCCTTCTTTGGAGGTAGTCTCCTCTATTAATAGATGAATAGAGGAGGTTTAGACCTAGATTACAATGTAACTTTTCCTTTTCTAATATGAATATTGATATTATCTCTAAAAATATTCATATATTCTTGGAAATATTCCTTATTTGAAATAAGGAATATTTTTTATCTTCTTGATTTTTCTTGACCGGTAGATTTCTTGAGATGGGTGTTAAGCCGATATCTGAGATGAGCTTTGGGCCGAGGTCCGTGATAGGGTATGGACCGAGATCCTTGATGAACTTTGTGCCGAGATCCTTAATGGGTCTTGAGCCGAGTTGGAATTATGTTGGGCTAATGGTGGGGTGAAACCCACCTCCAACATTTCCCCACCCCCCAATTCAGCGAAGGAAGATTTACAATAGTTCGGCGAATTTTGAATAAATGGTTTGGTTCGGAGTAAATCCAAAATGGCGCAAGGTGCATGCGCGTGTCCAAAGTAGAGATCAACTTTAAGAGATGCGAGAACTGGGTCGTGACTTCACTGCGAGAGTTAGATCTCGACTTACGAGATGCAAAAACTAAGTTGAGGCTTATTTGCGAGAACTAGGTCTTGGCTTCACTGCGAGAGTTAGATATTTGCTTACAAAATCTCGACTTTGATTGTGAGAGCTGGTCTTAGCACTCTGTGCGAAAACTAGGTTTCGACTTAAAATTTGCGAGAAACTTGGTCCCGACTTTCTGTGCTAAAACTAGATTTCGACTTAAGCTAGCTTTCTATGAGAATTAGATCTCGTATTACGAGAATTTGGTCTCGGTTAATTGTGAGAATTAGATCTCGGATTTTTGTATGAAAACTATATTTTATCTTTGCGAGAATTAGATCTCAGATTTATGTACAAAAACTATGTTTTGTCTTTGCGAGAATTAGATCTCAGAATAATTGCGAGAACTTTATCGCGGCATAATTGTGAAAACTTGGTCTCAGCATAATTGCGAGAATTTGGTTTCGTCATAATTGCGAGAACTTGGTCTCAGCATAATTGCAAGAACTTGGTCTCGGTATAATTGCGAGAACTTGGTCTCGACATGATTGAGAGAACTTGATCTCGACATAATTGCAAGAACTTTGTCTCGTCGTAATTGGGAGAATTAAATCTCGGCATAATTACGAGAACTTGGTGTCGGCATAATTGCAAGAACATGGTCTCAGCATAATTGCGAAAACTTGGTCTCGGCTTAAGTGTGAGGAATAGATCTCGGTTTTTAGGGATAGACCCTGCTATTTTGGCTCTTAGTGAGAGCTAGTCTTATAGGCTCTTTTTTAAGGGACGAATTCCGCTGGTTTGGCCCTTAATGAGACTTAATCTCGCAGGCTCTTTTTTGCAAGTTATACTCGCCGAGATTTTAAGACTCGGCTTAATACGAGCGAGATTTTAAGATTCGGCTTAGATTGTGCGAGGTTTTAAGACTCGGCTTAATTCGAGCAAGATTTTAAGACTCGGCGAAATTTTGAACTTGGCTTAATTCGAGCGAGATTTTAAGACTCGGGTTAGAGAGTAGAGTCTTGGCCTTTTCGAGAGATTTTAAGACTTGATGAAAAATTTTGCGAGGTTTCAAACTCCACGAGATTTTAAGACTAGGCTTAGAGAGTAGGGTCTCGGTCTTTTCGAGATTTTAAGACTCGATGATAGTTTTGCGAGGTTTTCTACTTGGTGAAATTTTAAGATTTGGTTTTTTTAGAGTAGGGGTCTCGGCCCCTTCCTTTCTTTTTAACGAGAAGATCTCGGTTGTAAATGTACTGAACAATAGAGTAGATAAAAAAAATCATCATAAATTGTTTAAAAAAACAATGATAATAGTAGCAAAGCATGATTTGCAGAGTAATGACCAATTGATGAAAAACTTAATAGAATAAAGCATCAGCAAGCAAACAATTATTCAACGGTGGACGACAATTTTGAAACCAAAACCAATGTTAAAACCGATTTAATCAAATTACAAGGACTGGGCGATTTGATTTAGATTATTTTGTAGCAATATGAATAGATTCAAACGATAAATTACAATCGACTAGCAAAGAATAATTATCATATAGAGCCAAAGATATCAATTGATTAAAAGAGATTCTATTGATAAGCATATATAAATGAAAGACTTATGAATTACTTCCTCCTATTCACAATAAGTATGGATTATTTTTTCTTTTCAGTATCATTTTAAATTTACGATGTAACGTTTAGCATAAATTGTCTAGTGTAATTTTATTATTAACCAATAAAAAAAATGTTAATAGTCAACTAGATTTTAGAGATATAATAAAATTTTTATATATTTTTTTTTATTTGTGTGGAAAATGTTACAACTAAGGAATATAAAAGAAAACATGGAGAAACATGCTTTTGATAATACAAACTAAAATAAATTGACAGGTAGTTATAAGTTCTTAAAAGCTCAATATCTAATTGCGGGCTGGCTATTCATCAGCATCGGTTTAACTTACAATGTGTTTGGGAACCCTCGTCAATCAAATTAAAAAGCTTATGCAACTATGCCACGTACGATAAAATCATATGTAATTGACTTCAAATTAATGAGGGGTTGAACCATAAACATGTGTAGTTGACCAATGTAATAAGATATAAACGAATTTTGAGCTATAAAGTGATAAGTTAATAAAATATGAGATTAGTAATGGAATGACATGGATCAATCAATATGCTACGCGATATGCAAGATATTTCATTGCTCAATGATTTTAAAGCTAACTGCGTAATACTAAGCCAACGTAACATACTATCTAAAAATATCAAACGATCGATAAGATATCAAATAAGCATGATGATGGCAATTAAAATCTGATGACTAAACATGATTTGAGAATTATATGGCATGAATCGATTAAAGCATGTGATATACTTATCTTGGTCATTCGTCGTAATTTTGTTTGTAATTGATTCTTTTGATCTCGTCTCTCGGTACCAAGCTTGAAGGTGTGATCAGTCTTCTTTTTGCTTTTTTGTGCGTGAAGAATTCTTTTATCGTCCTTACATACGGCGTCAATTGTTTGAGCAGGATTTAGTACAAATGTTCTAAATCTAATTCGAGATTTTTAGAGGGAAGATGAGTAAGAATTCTGATTATTAGGATAAAAGAATTTACATTCTTTTATATGTCAATATTTCCTATTTTCTTGAATTTTTAGGTCATTTTGTATTTCCTATATATATATGTAACTTATGTGATCAATACAAGCACATTTTTCCCTAATTCTTTCATGGTATCAGAGCAGAAATTTCTTTAACCTAATCACCGCCTACTTTTCTTCTTCCTCGTTCTCTGCTTTTTCACTTTACAAAACAGAGTATCGTCTCTTCTTCTTTGATTGAACGCTTCTTCAATCATGTCTACTGTTGATTCTACTGCTACTTCTTCGGTTTCACCCTACACTCTTTACCCCTCTAATAACTCTGGATCATTAATCACACCCCTGCTTCTTACCAATACCAACTACTCGGAATGGGCAACCGAACTTTACAGCTCTCTCCAAGCCAAGCAGAAAATCGGCTTCATTACTGGCACAATTGCCAAACATACATCTGATCCCGACCTAGCTCGTTGGACTGCTGTGAACTCAATGATTGTTAGATGGATTCATACCACCATTGACCCGAAGATACATTCTATTGTACCTCATGTTGGTGACCCTTGAAAACTATGGGAATCATTGAAGGATCGCTTCTTTGTCAAAAGTGGAGTCAGAAGACACTTGCTTGCTGATCAAATTACCAATTGTAAGCAGAATGGTCAGATAGTTCTCGAGTACTACAAACATTTAACAAAGCTATGGGATGAACTTCAGAATCTTCAAACTTCTCCTGCTTGTACATGTGATGCAGCTTCAGACTTGGAAAAGGAAAGGGAAGATAGTCGTGTTCATAAGTTCTTATTTGGACTCGATGACTCTCGTTTTGGGTCTCTTCATTCTCAATTGATTAATCAAGATCCCTTCCCTGATTTGAATTCAGTTTACTCCAGAGTTATTCATGAAGAACAACATTTGATTTCTATGTGTGACAAGGAAGTTACCTCTCAAGTAATCGGTTTTACTGACACTTCATCCACTCCCGCTGTTGTTGCCACTGTTGTACAATCTACATCTCGAGATACTCCACGCTATTGCACTCATTGAAATCGGAAAGGTCATGAGAATTCAGAGTGTTTTCTTCTTCATGGCTTTCCAGATTGGTACTTGGAGCAACAACTGAACAATTCCCGTGGTTCGTCTCGAGGCCGTGGTGGACGAGTTTCATCATCCCATGGACACGGTCGAGGTAACGCACCAGCTACTCACAACGTCACCAATTTTATATCTTTTCTACCATCGTCTGATCAGATTAATCATCTTATCAACCTCTCAAAAATCAGCAAACTCAACTAGCTACTGATCGAGTTTCTGGTAAAACTACACTTACCAATATTGTTCTTGACACTGGCGCATCACATCATATGACAGGCAACATAACTTTGTTGCAAGAGCTGCTTCCGATTTTGAGATCAGATGTTCGCTTTCCCGACGTTCGCGCATCTCGCACCACTCATATTGAGAGTCTTGTCTTGAATGACAAATATACATTGCGTGATATTTTATATGTGTCGAGCTTTAATTGCACTTTTTTTTCAATTCATAAGATGATCAAACAAATTGGTTGCATTGAAATATTCACTGATACTTTGTGTATGTTACAAGACCATTTTACAAAGATCCTGATTGGAGCCAGTGAAGAGAGAAAGGGAATGTACTACTTTACGGGAGTCACTATTGGTAAAGCTCATAGTTTTTCTGCAGTAAAGGCGATATAACCTACTCTATGACATCAATTTCTCGGTCATCCATCTTCCAAATTTTTAGTTTCTTTACCGTTTCTGAATAATGTTTCACATAATTTGGATAATGTCAAACGATGTGATATTTGTTTTCAATCAAAACATACCTGCAGTGTTTTTCAAGAAGGTATTAATATCGCTTATAGTTCTTTTGAGTTAATTCATTGTGACGTTTGGGGTCGGTACAGAACCTTATCTTCATGTGGGGCTTCCTACTTCTTGACTATTGTTGATGATTACTCTCGTGCTGTCTGGGTTTTCCTGATGCTGGAAAAATCAGAAGCTTCTAGCTTAATTCGTAAATTCTGTGCCACGGCTATTCGCCAATTCAACAAACAAGTCAAGGTATCACGCTCGGATAATTGCACAAAATTTTTCAACTCGACATTGTCAAATTTTGTTCGTCATGAAGGAATTCTACATCAAACCTTTTGTGTCAATACACCTCAAGAAAACGGACGTGTGGAAAGAAAACACCATCACATTTTGAATGTAGCTCGTGCTTGCCTGTTTCAAGCTCAACTCCCGATATGTTTTTGGGGAAAGAGTATTTTGACTGCAGCGTTTCTCATTAACTGTACTCCTACTCCGCTCCTTGGTGGTAAAACACCATACGAAATGTTGCATAACTCACCACCTTCGTATGATACACTTTGTGTTTTTGGATGTCTTAGTTTTGCATATCACACGGGTCGTGATAAAGATAAGTTTGGTTCTTGTTCACGTCGTTGTATATTTGTTGGCTATCCGTTTGGTAAGAAAGTTTGGAAGCTTTATGACATTGAAAAAGACAAATTTTTCTACTCTCGAGATGTAGACTTCATAGAGATGGAATTTCCGAAAGCTCCTTTCTCCATTAGGATTTGATACTCATATTTTCTGTCTGAGTCTTATAATTTTGAAGATTAGGAGGAGAATGATATAAATATACCAGCCATGGTTCCTAAACTCTCACCCGCGGCTACAACTACACCTTCTCCATCTTCTTAATCTCCCAAGATAGTCCTATGGAACCATTGTTACCGGTTTCTTCTCCTATGGTGTCTTCGCCATGACCTACACCTACCTAGTCTTTGCTCCGACTATACCTGACACTTCTCCGGGTTTGCCAGAGTTACTTGGAAAAGGTCACCGTCAACATAAGCCTTCAGTACTACTCAAGAACTACGTTACTAATTTCGTTACTGCTACACTCTCTCTTGCTCCCACTCTCTTCGATCTCGATCCTAGTTCAACTTCTCCAGGTAATTCACTGTATCCCATTGCTAATTATGTTCTGATGTCAAATATTCTCCTTCGCATCAAGCATTCTTAGCATATGTCACTTCAGCACATGAGCCAACTTCCTATAAGGATGAAATGCAAGATGAGGTCTTGAATGATTCTATGAAAGATGAACACTCATCGCTGCAAATTAATGAAACATGGGTTGAAGCGGATTTACCTCTTGGAAAGAAACCAATTGGTTCTAAATGGGTTTATAAGTTGAAATATAACTCTGATGGTACTCTTTCTTGCCATAAGTCTCGCTTGGTCACTCTTGGTAATAATCAGACTGAAGGCGTCAATTATACGGACACTTTCGCTCCAGTTACTTAGCCATCTACTATTTGAATCTTACTAGACATAACTACTGCTAAGAAATGGGAGGTACATCAGATGGATATCCACAATGTTTTTCTACATGGTGAGTTGGAAGAAGAGGTTTATATGAAGCCTCCACCGGGTTTTCCTCTCAGCGATCCCAACAAAGTATGTCTCTTAAAGAAGTTTATTTATGGTTTGAAACAGGCACCTCGTTGTTGGTTCTCCAAGCTATCCACTACTTTGATCTCGTATGGCTTCACACAAAGCAAAGCTGATGTTTCACACTTCTCCTACTTAAAGGATGGCATTAATCTGCATATTTTGATATATGTTGATGACTTCGTCGTTTCCTGTAATGATCTCTCCACTTTGAATCGTTTCAAGCATTATCTAAGTACGTGCTTTCATATGAAATATCTGGACAAGTTAAAATACTTTCTTGGAATTGAAGTAGCACGAAGTGCAGAGGGATTCTTCTTGACACAAAGGAAATATGCTCTTGATATTTTGCTAAAATAGGACTCTTAGCTTGCAAACCCGTAGCAACGCCCATTGAGACTAATCATAAGTTATCTCTTTCTAAAAGTGTTCCTCTCGCTGATCCACAAATTTATAGATGACTTGTTGGGCACCTTATTTACCTCATTTGTACACGTCCAGAACTCTCATATGCGGTTCATGTTCTCTCTCAATTCTTTAATGCACCACTTGAAGATCATTGGCAAGCTGCCTTACATGTTGTCCGTTATCTTAAAGGTTGTCCAGCTCAAGGTATACTTCTACGTGCGGATTCTGATCTACAGCTCACAGCCTTTTGTGATGCTGATTGGGGAGCTTGTCCTCTTACCCGTCACTCTTTAAGTGCCTACATGATTCCTCTTGGTAATTCACCTATTTCTTGGAAAACGAAAAAGCAAGAAACGGTCTCTATGTCTTCTGCTGAATTAGAATATCGTTATATGGCTTATGCACTCAAAGAGCTTAAATGGTTGAAGGAATTACTCTCCACGTTTGGTGTTTTTCATCATAAACCAATGAAGCTCTACCGTGACAGCAAATCCGCTCTACACATTGCCGCCAATCCCATTTTTCATGAACACACTAAACACATCGAATGTGACTGTCATTTTGTAAGAGATGCTTTCACTCCCAAGTTGATCACTACCAAACATCTATCTACCAAGGATCAGCCAGCTGACTTGCTCACTAAGGCCTTGCCTGCTCCGTCTATCACGTATATTCTACACAAGTTGGTGTTGGGGGTTAGAAAATGATCTCGGCCCATTAGCAAGTCCACTAAGATAGGCCCAACAAATCAAAGGTGGATCAGCAAAACATCTTGCCATTTCGGCCCAATTAACGTCTTATCGGGCCTCCCAGCAGGCCCAAAAGTATGCAATATCACTGACTTATGGAAGCGACGCGCCTAGCGCGTGCAAAGAAAGAAGGGTACGACATTCTCCTATAAAAAGGGAGGTGAATCGTCAGCAAGAGGGGCATGAATGAGCAGTGAATTCCACCTGGATACTTCCTTGTACTTGGATAAATTTACAAGTTTATAAATATGACGAGCCCATCTTATGAATACAATTGACCATTTTCTTTTGAGCGATGTGAACTTGTTCTCGTTACTTTCTGGTATATCATTTTGAATCACTTAATAAACAAATTCTTTGACCTTGTTATCTAATCCAAAAGTACTGTTCCCAAACCAGTGCAAACAGTTGGGGATTCAAGATATTTCACCGCCAACTTGAGGGGGTATTAGGATAAAAGAATCTAAATTCTTATATATGTCAATATTTCCTATTTTCTTGGGGTTTTAGGTCATTCTATATTTCCTATATATATGTAACTTATGTGATCAATACAAGTACACTTTTTCCAAATCTTTTCAATGATCAACATGGAGAAAATAATGGTGTTTATTGAATAATCGAATGTGTATTGTCCAAGAATGAATATATCCCATGTGGAGGTAATCTCCTTTAGTTATAGATGATTAGCAGAGGTTTAGACCTAGATTATAATGTAACTCTTTTTTTCCTAATGTGAATATTGATATTATCTCTAAAATATATTCCTACATTCTTGGAAATAAGGAATTTCTTTTATCTTCTTAATTTTTTTTGACTGGTTGATTTTGGACCGTGGTCCGAGATGGGGTTTGGACCGAAATCTTTGTTGGGCTTTGAGACAAGTTCGATTTATGTTGGGCTAATGGTGGGGTGAAACCCACCTCCAACATAAACCTTCAGTTGATGAATTAAATCTTCAAACTAACATTTTGTGTCCAGCCTCAAAAACAAAATCTTAAAATGCTACTTTGGAGATTTAATTCATTAAATTTGTCATATTTGCCGAGTTACTCTCAGTCTGGTGGTTAAGGTGATCCAGCTAATGACTCAGCACACCGAGATTTGATTCCTCCCCACTACAGTAATAGATTAAGGGCATAACTGGTAACAACTAATTGGTGGAATTTTTTTATTCCTCTAATTTTATTTTTCAATTGTTACCAGTTAGAGTTGTGTAATCTGTTGTGAAATTTAAGTTGAGTACAGTAAAATCTCTATAAATTAATAATTTTGGGACTTTGAAAAATTATTAATTTAGAGAAGTATTAATTTATCTATAAATTAATATTATTAATATGTAGTATTTTTAATTGTTAAAAGTATTTTAAAAAGATAAATTGAGACCATCTTTAGATTAATCTTTTGAAAGTTATAAATTTTATAATCTATGATTAGTGATCTCAAGTGTTTTATTTCAACAGCTTATAATACTATTACAATGAAAATAATACATATTAAAAATTTTAAAACTTAAAGAAATTTTGGTTATTTTTATGACATGTTACAGAACAACATCACTATTTTATAGAGTCAAACTCTAAAAAAATATTCATACTTTAATATATAAAATTATTTAAATATATATATATATATATGTAAATTTAGATGATTATTAATTTATGATATTATTAGGATTATATTTTACATAGGAGTTTCAAAATAATTATTATCTTATTAATTTATTAAATTTGATCAAATTTTACACTGGTTCGATATAGGACCAGAAAATTTTATTATTTTATAGAGGTTATTAATTTATCAAATATTAATTTATAGAAATTCTACTATAATTTTTGCTACTTTTCATTTTTTTTTTCTTTTTCTTTTATTACTTCTGCATGTGTGCTGAATCTTTTTACATTAATGGTTTATTATTATTACGGGATCAATTTTTTGCACAATTCTTTTTAGGTCTGAGCAAATAACTAATTAGCTTTATACTACTTGAAATAAGTACTACAGTGAGTTATAAATAATAATAAAATATATTATTACTCAATTTATTAATTAACAATTTAACAAAAAGATATAACTAACTATATATATGTGTGTTTTTTAAAATATAATACATAGAATACATATTTCTAAATTTTGTTCTAGATCCTATGAATTTTAATTGGATAGATAATTGTATTAATCGTATAGGTAGGTTTTAAAATATTTTAGTCTGGTATCTGCTTGGTTTTAATCAGTTTTGGTTTGGTTCGAGTTCCAATTTTTTTTTTTTGGTATATGAATCTAGTATGAAAGAGTTCAATCCACTACCAGAGATAAATTGAATAGAATTCTAGGGTATACTTTAGATATGAATTAGATATTGTTGATCTAATTATATATATATATATATATATATAAATTCTGTCAGATTCCACATTTAGCACAATTCAGTTGTTACCATTTGATTTTAAGTAATTCCGTAAGATTCCGCATAAAAAATAAAAAAAATTCTGCCAGTTGCCACATTCAGCACAATTTACACCCTAAAAAAAGGAATAGATTAAGCTATGGATCAGGTCTTGTCGATCCAATTGTTGACAAAAAAAATTAGTCATATAGAAGTGGAAGTGAAAATGTTGAAAATTTAAAATGTAAATGACTATCACTTTAAATATTCTTTTATGAGATTTTGCCGAAAAAACTTCCATTAAAAGTAAAATTGTCAATACATAATTACAATCCAATGGATCCTTCAAAAATAGAATTTGATCAAATCTTTAGTTTTCAGTCAAATCTAAAATAGAATATATGATCATTGATATCAAATTATATCATATTAATTATTTTAAATAATTATCTTCTCTTCTATTTTATATTAACTTATTTTTTAAAATTGAAATACATAATTATATCACCAGAATATAAAAAGTTATTAGATTTTTCTATATATGCTTTTTTTTATTAAAAAATGTATATATTTCAAATTTTTTGTATTGTTTAACATATACAAAATTATGTATATAAAAGATACACATATATAGAAGTAAATACAACTAAAATTCTAAACGATCATAGATATTAGAAGCATATGTTTCTGCCCTTGAGGGATTTGTCACCTCTCCAATTACAAAGATGAATCACTCACCGTTCTCTCTGCTTCTCAACCATTGTGCATTCAAGTATTGAGATTAAAACTCTTAACATCGAGAGATGATGCAAGAGAAAAAAACGGAAGAAGTAAAACTCTCAAAGAACGAATCAATTCATCACAATATTAAAAAGGTCTTTGAATAAGCTATTGATATGGACCCAATTTATTAAACAGTTTAACAAGTACAAAGTGAAATGAAGCCAAAATAAATAACAGAGAATGGAATTCTAATACCCGAGATGGCATACGGTAGATTAGATACGCAGTTGTTGACAACGGCTTATCTGCCTAAAACTTTGGAAAGACTATTGCCAAAGATTTTCTGCTGCAAGAAGATGTTTGTTCTTCCCTGTGCGATACCGTTATTTTGCGGTGTGCACGCACACGACATCTTATAAACGAGTCCTTGTGTTTTAAAAGTTTCCTGAAAATTCTTTATTAATAAATTCACCTCTACTCTATTGTCTAATCACACAAATTACTTAATGGGGGTGCTATGCAGGTCAGATGTTGTAACACACTTGTCGGACTCGGTATGTCAATGCTTCTCGGCACATGGTTCAAGAGTCCTGATGCATATATGCTACAGAAGACAAAAGCCTGTTCTCCACACTTGAGCCGTGTGATTGATACAATGGGCAGCTTAAAAGCTATGTATATTAACAAACTAATCAGAGGCTTAGATTGCATATCAAACACTTATCATCATAAAATGAAAGCTTAGTGGGCTTCTTGTCCTTTTGTCATACCTGCGCCAATTTTATAACCCCAAAGATTTCTTGTTATCTTCGTGTCAACAATAAGTAGTCATGTGACCCACGTCTCCTCCTCCTTGATTTTTCCATTATTCATATAAAGATTATAAAGAGGAGTCCCCACCAAATATATTATCTTTTTGGTAATCAATTATTTGGGACCAATTATTTATAGGGATCATCTATATATAAATACTCACGTGGCACATAAAAGATTCAAAATAAATACGTCATCTAAAGTAACTCTTACATCGAATCATCATCATCTTCCATCGCCATGGCTAAACTCTCTCTCTCCTTCCTTTTCTTCTTTTCTCTCTCCCTCTGTTTCTTATTATCCTCTTCTTCATCGGATGGCTTAGAATCATACATCGTCCATGTACAGAGATCTCATAAGCCTTCTCTCTTCTCCTCCCACAACCACTGGCACCTTTCTCTCCTCCGCTCTCTCCCTTCTTCTCCCCAACCTGCGACTCTCCTTTACTCTTACTCACGCGCCCTTCATGGCTTCTCCGCTCGTCTCTCCCCTCTCCAGACTGCCGCACTCCGCCGTCTCCCATCCGTTATCTCCGTTATCCAAGATCAGGCGCGTCAGATCCACACTACTCACACGCCTGCCTTCCTTGGCTTCTCGCAAAATTCTGGTCTCTGGAGCAACTCAGAGGACGGTGAAGACGTGATCGTCGGCGTTCTCGATACTGGAATCTGGCCGGAGCATCCAAGTTTCGCAGATTCAGATCTTGGTCCCGTTCCATCTACCTGGAAAGGCGAGTGCGAGACCGGACCAGATTTTCCCGCTTCATCTTGCAATCGGAAGTTAATTGGAGCTCGAGCGTTTTACAAAGGTTATTTGACACATCGAAATGGAACAACTAAGCATGCAGCGAAGGAATCGAGATCGCCGCGCGATACAGAAGGTCATGGAACGCACACGGCGTCTACGGCAGCTGGATCGGTGGTTCCTAACGCGAGTTTGTATCAGTACGCTCGCGGAACGGCACGTGGGATGGCGTCCAAGGCGAGAATCGCCGCCTACAAAATCTGTTGGAGTAGCGGATGTTATGATTCTGATATCCTCGCCGCCATGGATCAGGCGGTTGCGGACGGTGTTCACGTGATCTCTCTCTCCGTCGGTGCCAATGGTTACGCTCCTGCGTATCACGCCGACTCTATTGCGATCGGAGCGTTTGGAGCGACACAGCACGGCATCGTCGTTTCCTGCTCTGCTGGAAACTCTGGTCCTGGACCCGAAACCGCAACGAACATCGCTCCTTGGATCCTAACTGTTGGTGCATCTACTGTTGACAGAGAGTTCTCTGCAAACGCAATCACTGGTGACGGGAAAGTCTTCACGGGAACGTCACTCTACGCAGGCGAGTCTCTGCCGAATTCTCAACTTCCTTTGGTATATTCCGGTGATTGCGGAAGCAGATTGTGCTACCCTGGGAAACTGAATTCATCATTGGTGGAAGGCAAAATTGTTCTGTGTGACAGAGGAGGCAACGCAAGAGTGGAGAAGGGAAGTGCTGTCAAGCTAGCCGGTGGTGCAGGTATGATTCTGGCTAACACAGCCGAAAGCGGTGAAGAACTTACCGCGGATTCGCATTTAGTCCCTGCTACAATGGTCGGAGCTAAAGCTGGAGATCAAATCCGCAACTACATCAAGACATCAGACTCTCCCACTGCAACAATCAGCTTCCTAGGCACTTTGATCGGACCTTCTCCGCCTTCTCCCAGAGTCGCCGCTTTCTCCAGTCGTGGACCGAATCACGTGACACCGGTTATCCTCAAACCGGACGTGATTGCTCCTGGAGTCAACATTTTAGCCGGTTGGACCGGGATGGTGGGTCCCACCGATTTGGATATCGACCCGAGACGAGTCGTATTCAACATTATCTCCGGTACATCGATGTCGTGCCCACACGTAAGCGGACTCGCCGCCCTCCTCCGTAAAGCTCATCCCGATTGGTCACCTGCTGCAATCAAATCCGCCCTCGTAACAACTGCTTACGATATTGAAAACTCCGGTGAACCAATTGAGGATCTAGCCACCGGTAAATCATCGAATTCATTCATTCATGGAGCCGGCCATGTCGATCCGAACAAAGCCTTGAATCCTGGTTTGGTTTACGACATCGATGTTAAAGAGTACGTCGCTTTCCTCTGCGCCGTTGGATACGAGTTTCCGGGCATTCTAGTCTTCCTTCAAGATCCAACTCTCTACAATGCATGTGAGACGAGTAAGCTCAGAACCGCAGGAGATCTCAATTACCCATCTTTCTCCGTGGTTTTTGGATCGACCAGAGAGGTTTTGAAATACAGAAGGGTGGTTAAACACGTTGGAACCAATGCCAACGCTGTGTACGAAGTCGGAGTTAAGTCACCGGCGAATGTTGAGATCGAGGTGTCGCCAAGCAAGCTTGCGTTTAGCAAGGAGAAGAACGTGTTGGAGTACGAAGTGACGTTTAAGAGCGTTGTGCTTGGCGGAGGAGTCGTCTCCGTGCCGGGTCATGAATTCGGGTCGATCGTATGGACCGACGGTGAACACGTGGTCAAGAGTCCAGTGGCCGTCCAATGGGGTCAGGGATCAGCCCAGTTGTTCTGATTTAGAACGGGGCTCGTTAGAAAAAATTCTGTCGGGTTCAATTATTGGGCCTAGTTGTTACTGGGCCGCCGATCTGTTTACTCATTATTTGAACCCTCGCTCTTGTGTTAAGTCCACTCGACAATTCGATTGGCATATGAATACTTTGATTCTAGTTTGAATTCATGTATCCGTGCAGCAACGAAACGTCTTGTAATGTATACTTTGATTGGACAAAAGAAAAAATAAGCAAGACTATTACGGCTAATGTTTAAGTGGTTAGAACTCAAGAAACAAAATTGTTAACTCATTAATAGCGAATGATACAATAGTATAAGTCAACATCAAAACAAGAAATGAATAAATGAATAGCCGTCCAATAATTAATGCACACACAAAATGGTTCACAAGTCAAGAAACATATCAATTCCCGGCGAATGGTCTTCACTACAACTTAAAAATTGCATTAAAGTTGACATTCTGCGTAATGTAAGACAAAATGGGTCCATAGAGGTACGTAACTATATGTGTCGTCTTCTGCAGCAAGGCATAAATAGTCTTACTCTCTTGTCTAAGCTTATCTACTTACCTTCGTATATATGTTACTCAATAACGCTTCACCAAATGTTTACCAGCAATAATACATATGAAACTTATCTCTCGCATCATTTGCTATGATTTATGAAGTGATTGAACATATTGCCAAATGATAATTACAAGTATCACTCTCTTCCAGCTTATATCTCTCTTTACTAGTTAGTAATTTGCTATCCCTATCTAATATTTTGAGTACAAATAAGATTCAAAATATGTGGCAATACCGAAATGTCGTCGTGTATAGGGCATCCCCTAGATAAATAGATAATAATAAAAATTGCATATTTGTTAATATAACAACAAAAACTACAATTGGTTTATGACTTGGACATATAATATTAGTTTACGGAAATTCCGCATTATGTCAAATTTCATGACTCAAGTCTCTATATATATGTTTCTCCCAATATAAACCATATTTCTATATCTCTCCTCTACACTATTCTCTCAAGACTTCTAATGGATCCTACCCATTTATTCATCACTGCTGCGTCCAACGCATTTCGGTGGCCGTCAAGTCGCCGGAAGATCTATCTCCGTCGACGTAAGGCACAAGTTATACGTCTCGGCGGTAAAAATAATACGCCACGTGGCAGATTCACGCTTAAGAAGGTGGTGACAAGGATGAGGCTCAAGTGGTTGAGACTGTACTACGTGAGGCTCGTGAAGAAGATCAAAGGGTATTATCGTAACGTGGCGAAAGAGTTTGCAGAAGCCGGAGCCACCACCATGAACCACCGCATGACGGTAGAAACGGCGGGTTTTGCCGCTCCTGGTTTAGGCTTATCTTTCTATACCATGTCCAGCCACGACCAACCTCGTTTATTTCTTGTATAGCTTATTGTTTAACTTGAGTTTTAAATGAATTACCTTTATAGCGTCATGGAGTGTTTCAAAATCAATAGCACATAATTTATTGTTTTTTCCCCCTTATGTCATTACCACAAAATGGGATGTAATTAAGAATTAGTTTTTTTAATTAAGCATGATTAGTTTCATTTTTTAAGTAAGAAATGTACGGAGCTACGCAAAGCATTAAAATCGAAAGTTTAAACAAACAAGGTTTCCATATCAAATAAATTTGTATTAGTCATACTCATACATATATATTTGCATCCGTTTATAAGAGTTAAAACTTGTTAATCCCTAATTCATCTTCTCGTTGAATATGATATAGAAATTTCATAAATGATATAATTAATGTAAGGTTTCAATCCTTAATTCTGCCATATATGAATTTTGCACAATCGTATTAAGTTTGGCAAAATGATAAAATTACTCTCAGTATGAAAATAGAAAACAAAGTAGTGGTTATTTAACAAACCCATTGGATTTGTATTATTTTTTGTTAAGAGTGATTCATCGTTGGGTTTGTAAACCCTAGAACATAAAACTTTTTAGCCCATCCAGCCCACTAAAGTCGATTAAACGAGCCCAGAAAGTAGTATTGGGGTAATGATGCTTGTACACATAAAATTAAGAGTAAACCAAACCGATCGATGTATATAGACCGGAAGAATAATAGATGTGAGGATGCGTGTGTGAGGAGGCTGATTGCGTGAAGGAGAGAAAAAGGTAACACAACAATTCCACGTGGGCAAGTCATGGCTGAAGCTGACCTAATCCTCTATACGTTTGCTTCTTACGCAAATCACGTTCCATTATTTGTTATATTTCAGGACCACCTTTGTGTGTTCTTCATTTGATTTTTAAACGGAAACTAACCTATTTGATTCCTGGCTTAAAATATCTTAAATGCTGCCTCCATACACAGAAATTAATATCTTTCTAACCAATTACTATTGAAAGATGGATCTTCTTCTTCTTCTTTTGCCGTCGATATTGAAAGTATGTATTTTCATCAAAACAGAATATCATATATATAAGTCAATTTATCCACTAAACCACACATGAAACACGTGGTATAGAATGTAAACTCATTTTAACTAGTTGACTCTAGAACAAAAGATTAACGGTTGTAATTACAGTTGTAGGTGAAGATTGAACAGTGGCCGTTTGATTTAGGCAGACACACAATCCCCACAAGTCGTGGAGGTGTATCTAGGGAAATGACACGTGCGACGAGCGTGACAAGCTATGTCTTACTATTTTTCATGGCCGCCAAATTAGACGCGTGTCGAGTTCAGTTTTGCCGACTTATCGCCACGTTGACAATTTCTTCTTCGGTCTCTGAGACGCGTCGCTATGTCCTTAATTATCAATCAAAACTCCTCCCTTCTAAAGCTTTTTCTTTTCTTTTTTTTCTTCTAGTGATCGATCGATCCATAAAAAGATAAAATTTATTATACAAAATTTTGTTCCTTTTAATTTAAGACAACTTAGATCAAATTAAGATTCCATTTGAAAATGTCACTTTTGCCCTTCACTTAATAACATACTACCATTCCATTGTTTGATTGAGGTTCCTCTTTACTGATGTAAAAATGACCAATGAGACCTGGCCAAAATAGATCAAGAAGAAAGAAAAGTAGTAGAGAAACACAAATCTCATGGTGGACCCTCGTATTACAATTTGCTGATTTTTGTTCATATTTAAAGTAACAAATTCCATTTGCCAAAGAATAAAACAAGAATATCAGATAATTGATAAAGTTGATTTTCGAGACTCGTCATTATTATCATATTAACAATACTGATAATTTGGATCAAGTTGATCATGATATGTATATGGGATGGTAAGTCATCTGCCAAAGACACTGCACTATTATATAAGGGATAAATTGTAAATCTAGTGTAAAAAAAAGAGGAAATGTTAAAAAATTTGAAAATTGTAAATCTAATCTTTCGAGATGAAATAAAACAATTCTATCTTTGATTTCATGAAAAACCAAAAAAAATATTACGAAATTGTCATTAATGAATAATTTCACGTCAGCACATGTACGCTTTGTAGGTTATGTAGACAAACTGGCAACGTTTTGTAGGTTTCGATTGCAGTTATGTAGGTTCTAAAACATCCTTTGTAGGTTAACAGTTTGCGCATGACTTGTAGGTTATTGATTGTTGTTATGTAGGTTTGAAGGTCAAACTTTGTAGGTTTTCGACTGCTGTTATGTAGATTTGAAGGTCAAGCTTTTTAGGTTTTCGATTTGCTGTTATGTAGGTTTGAAGTCATATTATGTAGGTTTTCCGATATACCAAGCTTTGTAGGTTTTCGATTGTAGTTATGTAGGTTTGAAGGTCAAGCTTTGTAGGTTTTCGATTACTGTTATGTAGGTTTGAAATCAAGCTTTGGAGGTTTTGATTGCTGTTATGTAGGTATGAGATTGCTATTATGTAGGTTTTTGAATGTTGTTATGTAGGTTTTTGATTGTTGTTATGTAGGTTTGAAGGTCAAGCTTTGTAGGTTTTCGATTGCTGTTATGTAGGTTTAAAGTCATGTTATGTAGGTTTTCTGAGATACCAAGCTTTGTAGGTTTTCGATTGCAGTTATGTAGGTTTGAAGGTCAAGCTTTGTAGGTTTTCGATTACTATTATGTAGGTTTGAAATCAAGCTTTGTACGTTTTCGATTGCTGTTATGTAGGTTTCAGATTGCTATTATGTAGGTTTTTGAATGTTGTTATGTAGGTTTTCGATTGCTGTTATGTAGGTTTAAATTCAAGCTTTGTAGGTTTTCGATTGTTGTTATGTAGGTTTAAATTCAAGCTTTTTATGTTTTCGAGTGCTGTTATGTAGGTTTGGAGTCAAGCTTTGTAGGTTTTTAATTACTGTGATGTAAGTTTTCGATTGCTGTTATGTAGATTTGAAGGTCAAGCTTTGTAGGTTTTCGATTGCTGTTATGTAGGTTTAAAGGTAAAGCTTTGTAGGTTTTTGGTTGCTATTATGTAGGTTTGAAGTCAAGCTTTTTAGGTTTTCAATTGCTGTTATGTAGGTTTGAATTCAAGCTTTGTAGGTTTTCGATTGCTGTTATGTAGGTTTTTGATTGATGTTACGTAGGTTTGAAGTCAAGCTTTGTAGGTTTTAGATTGCTGTTATGTAGGTTTGAAGGTCAAGCTTTGTAGGTTTTCAATTTGTTGTTATATAGGTTTGAAGTCATGTTATGTAGGTTTTCCGAGATACCAAGCTTTGTAGGTTTTCGATTGCAGTTATGTAGGTTTGAAAGTCAAGCTTTATAGGTTTTCGATTGCTGTTATGTAGGTTTGTGATTGATGTTACGTAGGTTTGAAGTCAAGCTTTGTAGGTTTTAGATTGCTGTTATGTAGGTTTGAAGGTCAAGCTTTGTAGGTTTTCAATTTGTTGTTATATAGGTTTGAAGTCATGTTATGTAGGTTTTCCGAGATACCAAGCTTTGTAGGTTTTCGATTGCAGTTATGTAGGTTTGAAAGTCAAGCTTTATAGGTTTTCGATTGCTGTTATGTAGGTTTGAAGTCAAGCTTTGGAGGTTTTGATTGATGTTATGTAGGTTTGAGATTGTTGTTATGTAGATTTTTGAATGTTATGTAGGTTTTTGATTGTTGTTATGTAGGTTTGAAGGTCAAGCTTTGTAGGTTTTTGATTGCTGTTATGTAGGTTTAAAGTCATGTTATGTAGGTTTTCTGAGATACCAAGCTTTGT